>CAEGAE010086716.1:0-14790 GCA_903067095.1 Girardinus metallicus | reverse complement strand
CTTTGTGTTTATATCCAAAACATGGACTCTGTGCATTATGTTTGAAGCAACAAAGTGGGCATATTTAAATTAAACCTTAGTGTGGTGATTATGCTCTCTAATAAACTACCTTCTGTCTTGTTTGCTCGTTTTGTCCATGCGGTTTCTGCAGAAGTGTATATTTTATCGGCATAAGCTGCACATTTGTAACTGTTTACGTTAATAACAACATGTTGGGTTAATGCATGTGGAAACTTCAGCTCTGCTCCGTTTTAATAAGTAAAAGTGAAGTAGTTGGGGGTTTAGTTGTTAGTGGTTGGGGGCAAATTTCCTGGTCCAACAGTTTTCTTTATCTGACCCTAAGAGCAGAACATCCGATCAGTGATAATCGATGACTGATGGTTACATAATGGGCCCTCAGGCATTCGTGTGTTTGCGGATTTTTAGGAATGCTGCGTCCAGAGTTTGCAGCGCTTTCTGCAGAGGGGAAATTAGAGGTGCAGACCAGGCATAGAATCACTTCCACACAGCACATAACTACAAGATCATTTTTCATCCAGATTACTGCAGATTTATACTTAAAGCTGGAAGAAGTTCAGAAATTGTGGTCTTATAGTTTTTACATCTCAGACAAATTCAGTGTAAAATACACTTTATGTACCTGAAATAATTTCTCTCATCCATCCCTCCTTAAATTCACTCTGTAGAAATTAAAAGCTTAGATCTAGAAATTTGAGGCAAAGGGGATATAGAGTAAGGCTGAAGCAATTAATATTGATGAATTGATTATTAAAACGATCACCTAATTTAGTCATTGATTAATCATGGACTATGCAGATTAAAAAAAGGCCTTTTGCTGAAAAATACAACTTATTCAGAGCAGCAATTAAGCCCAAACTGAACAAAATATATATACATGTTACATTTAAGATAAAAACTGCTTTGTCTGTAAATATTGTCAGTTTTGGCTTCAGTTGGTTCAAATTCACAATAAGGAATGCTGCCATCATATTTTAGGCAATAAAATGCTTGTTTTCTACTTCTAATACTGTATGAAAAATGTGGTTAAATAAAAAATCTGCAGATTGTGTCAATGTTTTATCCATTTTATTGTTAGAATAATCAGCAGAAAAATCGATTATTAAATTAACCGTTAGTTTCAGTGTGTTGGCTTTTATTCGAACTGCGTTTCATTGTTTTTGCTCCATGATGCTGCCATGTTTACGATGAGCCAGAGGCTCGGTGGGCGTCATGGAGACAAAGAGGAGCAAAGATGTGTTTCCCAGTCATCATCTGGCCGAAGTGTGCCACAACAATGCAGAAGAGGGAGATAAACTTCTTGAACTCCCCACTTTGCGTTTCTCTCCCGCTTAAGCTCATCCGGCCTGTCCTTAAAGGCCGGGCCGGGCGGTTCAGCCTGTCTCTCTGTCCCCCCGCGGCAGCACCACCCCCAGCCTGAAACAAAAGAGAGAAGAGTGACTGTGGCGCTCCGTAGCCAGGTGTTCCCCACGCTGCAGCTGCCCTCCCCAGCCTCCCTTTGTGTGGCTCTATTGTTGGCTGGCCCTCCCCTCCTTGATTCACCGGCCACACAGGGGAAGCCCCTTTCAGGCTTGGGACAGGAGTGTGTGTGTTGGAGAGTACGCGTGCCTTAGGGAAGCAGGCATCTGCCCAGAGCCACTCCCCTCTTCCTCCTCCTCTCCTCCTCATGTATCGGTGTAAATCTGCTGCTCTCTGATTGGTGAAGAAGCTCCCACTTCAAACCAGGCGACGACGGACATTGTTGCTCCATCTGTCCTGCCACTCATTGTCCAACCGGCCTGCTGGAGGACGCCGTCTCGCTCCGGAAGCTGTTTGGATGGAGCAACTTTGGCTCCCGATTTGCTTCCATTTTACCTGCAGAGTTTCTCCTCATCTGCTCAGCGAGGATTTAAATATGTGGAAATGAGACACCCAGGTCTGTCTGGCTCTGGTGAGTGATACGAACCCTCCACCTTTCTGCTGGGAATTACACAATTATTCCCCTGAACCTAACCGACTCTGATATCGGAGACATTTTGCAACACAATCAAGAAGTATGCATGAGAGTTTTAACCTTTTTGGTCTAATAAATAGACCTGTTGGGATAACAAATTTTGCTGGACGATAAATTGTCCCAGAAGTTACTGGGATAAATAATAACATTATTATTTTGAGACCATTCTCAAGTAATATTATGCAAGAACACAAGTGTGAAGAGAGGTCAAGAAAGGCAGCAGTACACATCATAATAGACAAGACAAAGACAAATAATAAAATTAGACATTAAAGTTATAAAATACAAACAATTTGACAATAATAAGTGAAAAAGAAACAGTGGCAATTTAAGATTTGAAACACAGGGACTGTTGACAGGATGTCCACTAAAGCCTCTGACCGTCTGGCTTTAGGGTGTTTTCAATGTTTCCTCCAGTTGTAGACTGTTTTCCATACAGAGAAACTCCTGATTCATAAGCTGCTCCGATCGGACAGCTCTTTGGCTCGCCGTCACTTCAACAGGCAGGAACGCCAAACTAAACGTCTGAGGTTCAAACATGAGAAGCAACCTTCAAATTTGCTGAGTCATCATATTCTCTTGCTGTGAAATGCGGGCGGGTGATTTTAGCTGTTTCAATTAGAAGTGAAAGTGTCCTAAATTATTCCACTAAGTGTTAACTCAGTATTGTTGGAACCTTGTCATCATGTTGAAATGATTGTTTGGGTGTAGATTTCATAAGGTGTCCTGTATGTTTCACATGACAGAAAGCTACAATATTTTATCAAATGAGACGAGATCTAATAAGAGATTTAGATTTTATACTACAAGTTTTCTCTGATTGACTCCATATCAATTTTTCTGGGGTGGAGCAGGGACAAGTTTGCATAGATGATTAGCTGTTGCAATAAATCAATCGCATGATAAATTAAAACGATATCAATAATTTTCATTTTCTTTATTTATTGTTTTTCCCTTTGTTTATTGATCTTTGAGAACGTGTGCTCGCATTATTATGCCATTACCATTAAATTACGTGAACATAGTTTCAAAACAACGTCTGGTACAATTCATCGTCCAGGAAAATGCTATTGTGAAAATGCTAGAAGCTGCTTCTTAAACCTGTTTGTAATAAATCAGAAGCTTTTAATATGCTGGTTTATGATGAAGTACGATGTGTGGCCTCTGTAAAACCAGCTAGTCTGGAATGGTTAAGAAAAAATGTCCATAGAGCACGTTGAACGTCCCAATTTCATAATTTTCATAAACGAGCTCTTAAAAGAAAATTAAGTGATTTCTTTACAAACATGAATTGTTTGCTGAAAGCTGAGGTGCGAAAATGCCTACTTAAACAAAAATTTGTGTAAAAAAAAACATAATATAAACTTCAACAATTCTAAAATTGATCAGAAGTATTTAAAAACATAAAAACATACCTAAAAAAGTTAAGATATGAATACACATTGTCTCAAACTCTAAAATGATCTTTAACAACACAAACAAATCAAAACTTTATCGATGTGCTTAGTAAGCTTTAGGACTTTAGAATAGCATTTGGACTAGAAGTGTCCCCTCCCCCACATGTTGCTAAATTACAAAGAACAGAAGCTGAAACAAATATTTGCAGCTCAATTTGTGTTTCTCAAGATTTTTTAATGAATTAGTCTGAATAAAGTATATGGAGATCGATCAGTAAACATCTGCTGCCCAACACACACACTCTGCCCATCTGATTCTGCCTTTTTCTTTTCTACGCTAACTTTTGCACGGTGGCGGCTGTGCATGCAGCCATGCGCTGCCAGACGACCCCCCACCCCCATGAAAAACCGCCTTTTTAAGCCGTCCCTCCCCTCGTCTGCACACTCTCGCTGTAAGGAGTGTGTTACATATTCATCAGCGGCTCCATCACAGCCAGCGACGTTTGAAAGATTCCCCCACCGCTTAAGAGAGGGGGCTCGTTTGACGCTTTCATGTTGCACTGAAAGCCGGATGACTTGAAAATCCGACACCGAAAAGATCCAAATAAGAAGCAATAACAATGAATGTTGAATGTTTTTGGATTTTCTGGAACTCTGAATGAGATTCATCAGGTCTTTATTGTCCATTTTTGTACCTTCAGTAGTTTAGATTTGAACTACACCTCCCTTTTATTTGTTTTTTTTGTGTGTATGTGTCTTCATCCATGAACTCTGCAAATACAAAATTAGCAGCACTCCTGTTTTCCAGCATATTTACTCAGTTTGCTTATCGGCAGCAGGGTTGTTGATTCAACTGCTTGTATCCTTGGGTTCTGCTGATGTGATGCTTTTTGTTGGACCTGAGAGGAGAGCATCCTTTAAAATAAAATGTGGCCTCACTCTTTGTATGAGCATGAGTCACCTTGTGAGGTAGATCTTGTTCATGTGCTCTTGGGCATCATCGACGCCCACAGTAGTAAATGCCAAGGCCCTGATCCTAATCACTGCTGCAGCTCTGTTGTTGTCAGTGAGGCACACTTAAGTCCAGCTCGTCCCCCATATAGGACGACTTTTTTTTTTTTTTTTTTTTTTTTTTGCTCTGGTAGCCGGTTGAACGCTCCTATCTTGGCATGCTTTCAGCAGCTGTAGCTTAGCAACAGTAGCTCAGCAGCTCCTGTTTCATAAAATGCTCTCCACCCTTTTCCCCCTCCCCTCCCAGCAGCTCCGAGTCGTCTCACCTCCCCTCGTCTGCTTTGTCCAGATCATGTTTGACTTGTTTTCAGGAAAAATCCAGACTTCCGCCTCGTCCGCACAAAACATTGGCTTTTTTTTTTTGTTTAATCGGAAATATTTCCTGTAAAAACCTTTGTAAGGTTTCTCCAAATCAGCCTTCTCTTTGTGCTTCTCACTGGACATTAATACATTTTCAGGCTTAAATGGACATCAAAGAGCAGAAGATATCCTTCAGAGAGAAACATCTAGTGTCTTTCTTTCATTGAGTGCTTTTCATCAAGTAAAAACTCTTAAATTATAACTTTAATGCTTATGAATATGTCAAAATATTATATTGTTCACAAAGAGGATTTATTTTGTGGAAGACTTCTGACTTTAGCAAGTTCCAATTTCCGTTTTTAAGTACAATTCAAGTCAAAAATATGTTGTTGATCCAAATGAGAAGTTAAATATTGCAACTCATATAATGCGAGTTTCTTCAAAGAGTTGTTTTAGATGCTATTTGCTATTCCTGTAGCAGTCTGTGTCACAGCGACTCTGTTCTGAACACTGGTTTTGCCTTACAGTTTGTATAATTATATAGTTGTACTATAATTCAAATTATCCGCAGACGTTTTAAGTTCTTCTCTTCTCTCTTGTCTCTTCGTACTCATCAGTCTTTGCATGTTTTGAGGAAAACCCAACATGCTTTTACATCTCAAAAGAGTAAAAAACTAAGTTCAACCTTCTTGTTATCAGCTCTCTTAAAAAGTAGCAGCCTGAATGAACCACAGACATGAAAGGAGAGGAAAAACAATTTCCTCTTACAGGAGGAACTTTTTCAGGCAGCAGCTGCTGGAAAAGGTGAGATTTTTGAGCTAAAAATTGCCAAATTGTTGCATCTCTGAACAGCTTTACCATTAAGAGGCATGCGCCATTAAAGATAAATGTAGTCAGGGAGTTTATTTTGAGGTGGTAACATGCAGGTTTTGCCAGATATTTGTAGCACCTCAGGGTGGGAGGGAGCATATGGACCTTAATTACAAGGTTGACAGAATGGGGGGGATTAACGGCTGGATGTCTTGTTTTCATAGAAAGCGGTTCATCCCGTGTTGCTGTGGCGCTTTTTAAAACATACTGAGGTCAGCTTCTTGGGGGTGGGGGAGTATGGCGGGAGTCCATTAATTCATTAATTACAGTGAGGGGGCCCCTTTGGTTCTTTGTGTGTGCGGCACGCAGTCAGGACCAAAGCAGATTATGTTATAAATTTACAGAAACAAAAAGAGAAAAAAGTCATTTTTATTTGGTAAGATTATTTTTAAAGAGCAGTTTCTGGCTGCTTTCATTCAATATATTGCAGCATGATATCATGTATCCTAGGTCCTGCTACGCAGCTACCTGCTGAAGGTGCAAAAAACTGCTGGCAGTTTATGACTACAATTGATTTTGGCTATCAAGTAGTCAAATGCACACGATATGGATGCAAAGCTTTGCTACTAATTGTCAACACTGTAATAACTTTATAAGAAGGTCAGGAAAATGTTTTAATAAAAAAAAGATAGTGAGGGAAAGGGACTTTGCTAGCTTGACTTTGACAACCTTATGTTCTGCAGAATTTGATGTAACAGGCAACCTACATACCAACTCTCTGAGAAATCATCAGCAGAGAAGATGTTTAAATGAGCTAATCTACGCACCACTGTGTTATTTTCCGACTGTTAATAATCACAAAATAAGCATAAAGATTGGAAACATGAAACTGTAACAGACTGAATATTCTATTCTTTGTGTGGGAAATGTTTGCATGTTTTTTTGATGTTGAGTCCTAATACGTTGTTGTCAGTCAGTTGCTATGGCAACGAGTCGACGCAGAGAGCACGAGCGAAAAAGAATACGTGTGGTTCTCGGTTGTTCAAGAATTTTCCTGCATTACTTTCCCCTTTGCTGTGCCGCACTGCACTAAGTTAATAATGTATACATTTCATTCTGTTAACGGAAGTGTAAACTATGTTACGGATGATAAGTAAAAGAATAGTCCTTTTGCCTTCCAGCATTGCGTCTATGCTGGCTGGATACTACCTTGGATGACGGGGAAAACATTGCTTAAAGTGATTAACTCTTCTTCGTCTTGCCCGTCAGGCTCAGATGAGTGGAGCTTTGTGAAGGAGCGCTGCTCGGCCCTGTGTGCTGGATGTCTGTGACGGATCCATGGGCCAGAAGGACCATGTGGAGGCGGGAGCAGTCCTCGACCTGGCGCCGGACCTGGAGTATCTCCACGTAGCAGGGGCCGACCGGCAGGCTGGCGGCCTTGACGGACCCCCTGCTATGGAGGTGCAGGCGGAGTGCTTCATCACCACCACCACCACCGCGGTCGGTTCCCCTCCGGAGGAGAGCGGTGGGTCTGATGGCGAGTGCAAGTCGGTGCCCCCGGCCACAACAGGCTCAGATGGAGGAGAGGTCAGCTACACTTCCAGTAAAAACACCCACCAGCCGCTGTGTCGAACGCCATGTGTGGATCTGGGCACGGAGGGGCCTCCGGAGCCTCCGGAGCCTCCGTCGGATCCCTCAGGAGAACCTGAGCGGGAACCGCCCGAGCCTCCAGCCGACTCCCCCGCACCAGAACCAGCACCCAAGCCGGCGGGGAAGGACTACCAGGTGAAGCTGGAGTTTGCCTTGAAGCTGGGTTACTCCGAAGAGACTGTGCGCCAGGTGCTGTCCAAGCTCGGACCCGACACCCTCATCAATGACATACTGGGCGAACTGGTCAAACTGGGCACTAAACCTGACAGCGAACAGCCAGCGGGAATATTGACTTCTACCTCATCGTCTTCATCATCCTCATCTTGTGGCTGCTCTGATGTGCTAGATGGGCACAGATCGGACTCTCCTTTACCCTCGGAGTCTGTCTGTGACCAGGACAACCTGCGGCCGATCGTGGTGGACGGCAGCAACGTGGCCATGAGGTGAGAAGGAACGCTTTGGTCAGGTATACCCAGTTAAATGTGTCATCTATAAACCTGGTTCAATCCGTCTGTACTGTCAGTGTCAGTGGTATTAAAAAAAAATTATGAAAAAGAAACACTGAGCCTGGTGGCCCGCCAGGCGTATAATACACTGGGAAAACCCCTGATTATTGTGAAGTTTGACTGAATGGAATCAGGAACTTTAAGTAAAACAGCCAAATACAATCTAAGAACTCAAAAATGTAACATTTATAATACATACAAAGACATATCTTTGTTATGCTCTACAGTCATGGAAACAAGGAGGTGTTTTCCTGTCAGGGCATCCAGCTGGCTGTAGACTGGTTTGTGGAGCGCGGCCATCAGGAAATCACGGTTTTTGTGCCTGCTTGGAGGAAAGAGCAGTCCCGCCCTGATGCTCCAATAACAGGTAAGTGAAAACAAAAATATTTTATTTAAGCAGTGCAATTCCTTCTCTCTATTATGTCCGTTACCTGAGTTTTTCCCACTTTCTCAGATCAGGAGATCCTGCGGCGCCTCGAGAAAGAAAAAATCCTGGTCTTCACCCCCTCACGGCGCGTCCAAGGTCGGCGCGTGGTCTGTTATGACGATCGCTTCATCGTCAAGCTGGCTTATGAGTCAGATGGTATCATCGTCTCCAATGACAACTACAGAGACCTGGCTAATGAAAAGCCTGAGTGGAAGAAGTTCGTAGATGAGCGGCTGCTCATGTATTCCTTCGTCAATGACAAGTAAGGATTTTGCTGCAAAAGGATAGTGACATGTAGGTCTTTAGTTTCAATTTAGAAAGTCATTAGCAAAGAGGAGGCTTGTCTTGCGCCGTAAGAGAGAACCTCTGGTAGAAAAAGGGTTATTAGCCTTTAAATGAACCCTTTGTTTCAGATTTATGCCTCCAGATGACCCTCTCGGACGTCATGGCCCCAGCCTGGACAACTTCTTGAGGAAAAGGCCAATCATGCCTGAGCAGAAGAAACAGCCCTGTCCATATGGTGAGAACACAACAGGAAAAAGTAGTCACTGAGTCCAAATACACTCTTGTTACAATCCACTTAAAGCAGTGGTGTCTAAAGTTGGTCTTGAAGAACTGTTGTCTTGCATGTTTTAGGTGTTTACTTATTGTAGATTTACTTGCTGAAAACTAGTTCAGGCATTTGAATCAGCTCTGTTGGAGTAGGAAGTCATATAAAAAAGTCAGGATAATTTAAAGTGAGGTTGTGCCACACCAGCAAGTCCACTTCTGAGTGGATCTGTTGGACAAAATAAAGGTTTTGGAGTGGCTTTGAAACAACTGGAACAATTCTGGAAGAAACAGTGGGTTGAAGGTCCTCCACACTGATATGAAATGTCACAGATGCTTGATTATAGTTGTTGCTGTCACGGTCATTACAGCCAGTTTCTGCACTACCTCACACACTGCTCCTCATCCCCTCTCTCCCCGACTCTCTGTTTTAGGGAAAAAGTGCACGTATGGCCACAAGTGCAAGTACTACCACCCCGAGAGAGGAGCTCAGCCTCAGCGCGCCGTGGCCGATGAGTTGCGTGCCAGTGCCAAGAGCTGCGTCCCCTCCAAGAACCAGGGGGATGCTGGACTGGTGAAGAGCCACAGTGTGCCAGCTGGCACCATCGAGGCAAAAAATGGTGCTCCAAAAAGGCAATCGGATCCCAGCATCCGAGCTCTGTCGTACAGTGACGCTGAAGAGAAGCTACTGGTGAAAAGTAGACTAGAAAACCAGAAGAGCAACATAGGTGGGAGCAGCAGTAGCAGTTCTAATAGCAGCATCAGCTGTAGTGCAGGTTTAGCTGTGTCTTCAGTTCTGGCAGGACCGTCACCTGGTTTTGGTCTTTTGCAAGACCAACAGTCCAGATCAGGGACACATTTACCGGCCCCCAGCCATGATCTCTACCCTCACTGTGAGACTCCAGACTTAAGCTACTACTCTGTAACGCGGGCCTACTCTGGCCTGAGCCTCTCCTCCCGACGAAGCCCGGACTGCCGCTACCCCAACGATCCGGAGCTGCGGCACGGCTCGATGGGCTCCGCAGGTTCTGAATGTGGGAGTGAAGGCAGCATCAGTTGTGGTAGCAGTGACTCGTATAGTGACCGATCCTGTCCCGGTTGCCCCCCAGATCCTTTATTAGAAGAAAGCGTTCATTTCCCCAACCCTGCCGGCCGCCTGTATCCTCATCACATCGCTTCTAACCATGAGCTGTGCAGTCTGCATGCAGCAGATTACCCAAGCATCCAACATAACCACACCTCTAATCCAGCCGTTCATCCCTACCATCTGAATGCTGCGTGTGGGCAGAGCTGTGTTCATGAGCAGCCTCCACCAGAGGGACCCCCTAAGCGACCCCTTTACCCTCTGCCTCCTCACCTCCAACACCAGCCACTAGCTGCCCGTTCCAGCTGCCCCGGGGACTACCACTCTCTGCCTCAATCCAACTGTCAACCCCCTGGATCTCCCATTGGCCGCTGCCTGGCCCCCACTCGCGGTGAAAGTGTATCCGACTCGCATCTGTACGAACATCTCTCTGCGTCTCACCACCGTCATCGACCGAAAACGCTGCCCAGCTGGGAGACTTATTATAGACAGCCGTCACTCCCACCCTCGAGGTACGAGCCGTCTGCCTACCAGAGTCTGCCCGATACGCATCAGACATCCTGGCACCCCGCACCATGGCCTCAAGAGGGCTACAGCTCGTCTCACCCAGCTCTGCACCCGTCCCCGACACGTTACTTAGGCCACCCGCCGCCACCAGCCCTCTCTCCCCACCCTCCTTACCCGCCTCACAGCTCCCATCTCGCTCTTCCATCACACCCTCCTCCTCCGTACGGGCCGCAGCACCCAGAGTCCCCCGTGCACGGCCGCTATGAAGACGTGAGGGAGAAGGTGTACGTCGACCTTTGCAACATCTTCCCCTCGGAGCTGGTGAGGCGTGTGATGGCTAGGAGCCCCCATGTCACAGACCCTCAGCAGCTGGCTGCCGCCATCTTGGCAGAGAAAGCTCAAAGTGGCTACTGAAGAATCCCCTCCCATTTGGACAAGCAAAAAAAATAAGTCAAGGACTTTTAAGCGATGTAGGCGCGTTCTTAAAGGGGCAGCATTATGTGTTTTTCAGGCATATAGTAATTATAAAAGTGCTATATATATAGGTGTCAAATATGACTTAAAAAAACTTTCATTTAATGCCTTATAATTGGGCCTCTGTCTTTTTAAGAACTTCGCCATCAGAAAGCGATCACAACATGGTCCCTCTATTAACCGTTAACAGTTTTATCAGTGTTCCATTAGTAGTTTGTATAATGAACGCAGCAGATGTGCAGGTCCACCAAGTGTTTGCTAATTGCTAGTCTGGAGGAGCTGAGTGGAGGAGTCAAGGAGAAAGGGTGCTCTCTGAGGCAGCTTGGAAACGGCAACTCTAAATCAGAGCATAGCTTCGAAGGCGGGGCTACGTCCACTGAGATGCTTTGCACCATCGGAATGGTTGCCATGGAGCTTAAAGGATTAATCGAGCATGCATGAAAGAATCAAGGCAGCTCTCCAGGTATGTTTTTGATGAGGGAAAACCATCATAACTTGATGTAAAGCTCTAAAAAGTCTATTTTACATAACACTGCCCCTTTAAAGAAATACGTGGAAGATGCTAATAAAAAAACAGCTCTGATCACTGCAGGAACAGTCATCTTTGAGAATCTGTAACCCAGATGCCTCAGTTCTTTCGTTTTTAAAGTAGACACATCTTTAGCAAGCAAAACTACTTACACATGAAAGAAACCTTTATGATTCTTCATCGAAATTTGTCAGCTGCTACATTAATGATGGTAATGATCAATTATTAAACATGTATGATACAGGGATGTATTGTACTCTTGCTAACACAAAATACTGTTTTAATGTTTTTCTAGGATGCGAAAACACATTTTCAGCTTTCTATCCAAAACTGCTGGTCTTTCCTGCACAGTAGTCTGATTTTTCTTTTGTCTGTATTATGATGAAGTTAAGTGACAGGACATTTGGCTAACATTTAATAATTCAGTTACTTCAAAGAACATGAACCCTAATTTTGCAGTCCGGTGTGGGAAACACTTTTATATCACATACTCCTAATGTTTTTCAAGATATGCCACCGACATCAACAAGAATTAGCTTTGACTGAATAAGGTCATTTAGAGAAACCTGCAGAAATGCAGCTGTTTAGGTTAAAGTTCACGTGTGTGGTGTGCTTGGAAATTAGTTTAAAAACGCTTAAAAACTATGTATTTACACGTTAATGTACTCTGGTACCTGGTCTGTTTCCTATATCAATCTTTTTGTGTGTGTGTGTGTTGTGTTTGCTGGGTTTTTTTCAATGATTGTTAAAAAAAAAAAAGAGGGTGTTCAAAATGTCGTCTTATTGAGACGGCAGTCTTTTTGGTCAGAGTTGTAAGCCGTAGAGATGGGTGACCCTGTCCTGTGTACCTTAGTTTTAGTAAGGGACATCTCTCTCATCCTCTCTCTCTCTCTGTAAGCCCTAGACTTTTGGGTCAACTCTGGTTATCTGCTTCAGTTCAGGCGCATCGTCGACAGCAACTGTAAATAAGTTTAACCGTTTCCTTCGCTTTGCATTTGGGGCAGTAGAGTCCGCTGTCGTCTGGAGCAGATCCCAGCTGAATTCACGCTAGACGGAGAAAAATCCTGTTTGATACAAATTGTATCATGAATTAAGTCGCTGATATTATATACAGTACATGGACTTGATGTAATACAAAATGACAAAGTGCATTGACAACCATTCGTTTTAATTGCAATTTTACAACTTTTATTCTTAAAATATCTTTGCGACAATTCATTTTAATATATTTTTTTGAAAAATAGTTGCAGACCTACTATGTTTAGGTATCAACTACATTACTTGTTTTCTTCGGGCTTCGTTATTGGCTACGTTAGTAAAGATGTGTAAGAAGAAACCAGCTTTACATTTATATAATCTCAATAAATGAGGAAAAAATACAATTTTCACATTTCTGTTTAACATAATGGATCTTTTTACACATCTATAGCAGGGTGGGCAATAACAGTGGAAGCTGCTGTAAATAACCATTAAAGAAACATTTAGTGATTGACAGCCTGATTTTACTCTAAAGTTGGGATCACTACATTTATAAATCTCCATTCCCCCTTTATTTGCATTGTTTTTATTTAAGTAACAAGTTGTAATGAAAGAACTTAAAACAATTTCTCGCAAGTCATGAATTCAGTAGAGTTCATTCGTGATTAAAATTATATTTAGACGATATCCTTGTGGCCATTTTGAATTTCTCTAATGCTCAAATAGCATTATTTTCATCACATATACACACCCTGTACTTATTTACAAACTATTTGATTTGACCATTTATTTGGGGCAGACAAGATAATGATATTTTCTAAATCCCAATGGGACGCATGCTTATTTTCATATAGTCAAAATGATTATGATTTAAGTAAATTGATGAGCAGTTGTTAATCTTTTTGTGAAAACTGCTTATCAAAATACTATAAAGCACTGAGCAAGGTTTTGATGAAATTTTTTTCAGGTTTGTTTCTACCCTGATGAAGTTTTGCCATATAATTGCAAGAAAGCACTTAGAAAAAAAGACTAAAAGAGATTGTATTTCTTGAATTCTCAAAACTTTCAAATTCGAAAGAGTTCAAACGCACATTTGAAGTTCAAAATGGCTACCAAGGAGGGTAGCTTGAGTGAGCCTTGTTGATTTACAAGCTTGCTTCACAGTCTATGGTGACACATTGTACAAATATCTGTTTAACTGTACAATAATATTGAGGGAGAATTATTTGTGTTTATTGAAGAAGCGCCTTCCCTCCGGCCTCCTGGCACTGTGTGTCAGTGTGGCGACTGAGCGTGGGCCCAAAGTAATGCCTCTTCGTGGCATTGTGCTTATGACACATCCGATAATCTGAACTATGTTCAGCTAACTATTATGCATGAAGATTTTTTTTAATTCTTAATTTTCTGCATGAGTTGTTTTTGATTTTGTTTGCCATGATGTTACTGACAGGCCTGTAGGTTTAAATGTTTGCTTGCTTGTAAATTTTCTGAGCAGTTACAACAGACCAGGATGCTTTATTTATAGTGTAACTAACCAAGTAGGGGGTGTCACCTTCTCTCCTCTTAATGCACCCTGTGGTAACATCTGACTTGTATTTTAAAATTGACTTGGAGGCTAAAAATCCAGTTTCACATTTGTTAAATTTTCTCAATAAACTAACAGTGTAAAAACTTCAACTGTAATTGTGATTGTTGAATAAAGGCAACATACTGCTCTAAAATACACTTTAGGTTGTCTTAATTTTTGTCTCCACCAAACATTTAACTTATTTTGAATTTTTGTGGGGAAAAGTATCTTGATTTATGGTTTTTCCAGCAGTTAAATTATGTCTATTTTTAAATCTATATATATATAAAAAAAACAAGTGTTATAAATTAATGAAAAACTGGTGAGTATATATATCTCAAATAAAACTGTAAATAAGTACAATAAAATGTATGTCCTTATTATAAATTTTTCTAGTCAAAACACGACTAGAAAAATCGTTGAAAGGTTTGTGAACCCTATTTAAGAGGTAAAGAAGGTTCCGTTTTTGAGAGTTTCTGTCTAATTTAAGCTCAGTTTGGCTTGAGGTGATATCTTTTAATATTGTTACAACATAAGAACTTTCCATTTGTAGATTCCATAGCTCCGTGTTTGTTTCTGCCTTTATGGTTCTTTGGAAGGTGGACGTAATAAGCAAATACATTTGCTTTTTATGCAAATACATAAAAAGCAAATAGAAAGCACAAAGTTTAGAAAAAGTGGTATGAAAAGCACCTGATGAAGTATTTAATTCCAAATAGAGTTATCTATATTTGATCAATAATTGTATATAAAAACACAAATGCACTACAAGAACACATCAATAAGAAAGAGAACAATCTCATAGAGTAGTTATGTCATGCAAACATAAAAAGTCCAAGTTCCAAGTTCAATATGTGGAAAAGCAATTAGAGAAGCTTTATCAAGGTTTGAAAATCAAGGTTTGAAAATGGCATTAGATCTGAGATCTAATGCCGTAACCTGTGGACCACATGACCTTTCACGCTTTAGAAGTTTCTCCTGGCACATTTA
>CAEGAE010086713.1:0-32012 GCA_903067095.1 Girardinus metallicus | reverse complement strand
TTATTATTATTATTATTATTATTATTATTATTATTATTATTATTATTATTATTATTATTATTATTATTATTATTATCATTTTCAGATTTTCCTTGAAAAAAAAAGAACAATATTTTCCATACTTGATCAATACGTCTTGTCTGTGAGTAGATGTTTTTTTTTTCCTTTAACTTTTTTTCAGTGAGTTTAGAACTTATTGAAAACGCTTGTCATATAGATAATTATGTGAACAGTTGTATTGTCTTACCTTTATTATTAATAAAAATGAGTTGTTCCCTTCTTAGATAAAGTAAAAAATAATAACTACATACACAATATTAATGATTTTAAACAAACAATTCTTATCATTACTATTATTTCAAAAACAAACATTCATCGCCACGTAGGAATTCACTACATAGCTGCTACTTGACAGGTGAAATATCCAAGTGGCTTTTTTCTGTCTCCTTTAAGGCAGACAATCATCCATGTGCATGAGTTGTAAACGGACAAATGGGATATTATAGACACTGCAACATGCTCCGAGTTTTTTTCTCATCAGGAATGAAACGTCAGCAGATGATATTACAGTATTTGTGGGTTCCTCTCATTTGATAGACTGAGCTGTTATCCGTCAGGCTTCCAATGGAAAAATTATCCGCGCTGACCAGGCAGCACAAGATTAAAACGTTCGATGGACAAGAGTTTCTACATGTAAGCTACCCTCTGCTTTTCATTGTTTCTGGATATTATTGCTTGTTGATCTCGTTTGTTGTTGTTTTTTTTTTTTTGTCTGAAAAATATTTTGCCGATAAATCGAGTTCAATTGAGATGTGAGATACCGCAGACTATTTCAGTGTGTTGTCATAACTGACTGTTAAGAGTCTGAAAACAGACATTTAAGGGTTCACTTCTTTTTTTTTCCTTAAATGTTAGTTATTGATACTTTATTTTTCTTTCTCTATTTATTGTTTCCATGCATTATTATTTTTTTTTAAATAAAAGATCGATACTGACTATAACGTGTTTTGCCCTCAGTAACTGGAATAGTTGACACAACCTCGATATTTTATATTTAGACTAGTTAAATATCACTAAAATTCACCTGTCGTTCTGCAGTTTAACTTCTAGAAGGAAAGGATTAAAACAAATATTTACTTTCACGTATTTGATTAAACTATTTGAAAACTGAATCCGAGTCTCTTGGTTTTACTATTTCTCAGAAGTGTGGACGTTCATAAAGTTACCCATGGCGCTCCGAATGGGCTTGCTCTAGTTTGTGGTGTTTAAGCGCCACCTGCTGGTGTGCTCTAAGCAAAACAAAAAAATCAATTGGACAAACGGGCTTCTCTGTCTTTTACGATTTGGATCCCAAAAGAGAGATTTAAAAAGAAAATCCACAATTTCCAGTCAGATTTCTGAAACTTATATGTTTTGCTAAATAGTTGTGCAGCCCTTAATAGAATGCAAGCTAAACGTCGGCCAACGACTATAAAGAAAATAATATATTTGAGGAATTGGGGATTCAGTATCCAACTGCAAAACAAGAATACAGCAGGCTACACAGAAACTAACAAAATGTTAAACATGGGTAAGTCTCGACTAGTGAATTCAATTTATTCACTTATTTATTCTCCATTTTTATTTTACTTGCTGCACCACGTTTGAGCATCCGCCCTTACATATTTCAAAGCAAAATACCCCATCCGCCTCCTCCATCCCCGCGTCCCTCCCGGATGTTGACCTCTGGAGACACACTTCTGCTTACAACAAGCCAACACTTTCATTGAAAGATCTTTGACAACATCTCTGTGCTCTATATCTGTGAGGGAGGAATAATTTCCTGAGCAAAAAGTGAGACGACCCAATGAACTATTATTGTTGCTGCCATCTCGAGGCTAAAATGTGTAAATTGCTCACCTTGTGGAAGAAATTATTATTATTATTATTATTATTATTATTATTATTATTATTATTATTATTATTATTATTATTATTATTATTATTATCGGGTTCCGTCCCTGTCGTCACACATCACCGATCCTGGCGTGATGTGACATGAGATATGGAAGAGCACACTTATACCGCGTCACATTATGTGTAACCACAACATTTTAAAACGTTTTAAGGACCTGTGTACTAAACACAACACATACACACAGCGCCATGCTGACGTATTCATACCGCTTGTAGTTTTTCCACATTTTGCCAAGTCTGTGATTTATTAAGTTTTCATCACGAGACAGACCAACATAAAGTGGATTTCAAAATTATTGAAAGAGAGAATCAATCAGGTAACTAATCAGGACAACAATTAATCATGCACTCCACCAAGAATGACGGAAGAAAGAAAGATAGATTTGATTTCAACAAATGGCCGTCCACCGCTGAGAGAAAAACTCAGTCAAGTTATAAATCATTGAAGAAAAACAAGCAGAAACTCAGCTCTTTCTTTGTGTCAAACTCAGTTAAAAGATTCTTCAATCTTCCACATCAATCAGTCTTGACTGCCTTACTGGTTATGTGTGGAAATACCACCCGATCCTCCCAGTCAGAACCCTGTTTTAAGAGTGACTCATATTTGACTCATAGCTGAGTATTTCATTATTACCAACAAACAACCCATTACTCTAGAAATGGGCTTTCTAAAGGATTGAGTGACAAAGAAAAGAAACTTTAAAGAACCTGAACCTGTGGCAAAAGATTAAGGGATGAAGAAAGCAACAGTGATGAGCTTCCATATAACTTTGCAGCTTTCACAGGGTTTTGGAGATAAAGTAGCAGCTAGGTGTCACTACATAAAGCACTTTTTTTAAGAGATCATTATCGATCAAGCACCTCTTCAGAGACAAAGGTTATAGCAGTCTATTGATATGTTACTTCAACCCGACATCAGTAATCACCTTCAACATGCAATTATGTCTGACCTTCAATTTGTGAAGGGTTACAGTTCAATTTCAAGTCCATCATTGATTTTTTTCTTTTTTTTACAATATTTATAAGTAAAAAGTACCGTAACTCAGACAGTTCATAAGTTAAATGTACAATGAGGACCAAATACCTCAGCATGATCGTTTCAGAGTCGTGTCGTTGATAAAACGCTGTCAGCTTTCAGTTGAACTGCTCGTTTTCTGCACCGGCCTGACCCCGATGGCAGCTCTGTCTTCCAGACCCAGCTCTGTCATGCATGCCTCTGTGTGACACCTCCTCTCATGACGGCCGCCTCGGGGGTCGGAGCATCGTCGTGTAAGGTCAGCGCACCGTCACGCAAGGAGTGTGGTAAACCTTGTGCAAATTTGTATGGAAGGTGTGTCTCCTTTGTGACTTTTGAATGTGTACCACTTCATGGTCTCTGTTTACTGATCAGGTGTTGTCTACAGTAAAGACAGTGGGTTGCACTGGATAATTGTATCATATATCACTTTCCTTACATTTCACCTTTCTGCTTGGTACAACTACAACGCACTATATATGATATCTGTATGATGTTTTATCAGACATTTTGCAGGGTATGCATATTTTGTCGCTGTGCGCAAACAGCTGTACTCCCCGTGTAAACCATACATCAAACCTAGAGGTTGGGGGTGAAGTACGCACCTCCGAGGAGGAGCAAAGTCGTACAGCACAGAGGCCCGTCATGAGTCGCAAGGACAGAACAGAGATGATGATGGCGCCATCAAATTTTACAGGCAGGACTCTGTAGTTGAGCAGAAGAGACAACAGGAGGAGATGTTGAGACGAAGAGGACCCTCAAGACAAGCTGGCTTAAATTCAGGCAATCACTCTCCTGCACTTCACATTATCTGGAATTGCTGACTCCATTTGTGACCTACGTGTGGCCCTGAAAAACTTGATCTCCGCCATGATCATCCCCAATAAACCGATGTGCCAACTAGTTGCTGAGGTTTCCATCCAATCACATCCGCCGGTCGGGATGCCAACTCAGCCCATCGTCCTCCTCCTCTTTCACAAGTCTGAGACCCTCCCTTCCTCCATCCATCTCTCCTGGTATCCGTAGTGACTGGAGGTAGGGTTATGAGGTTGCTAGGAGACGGGCAGAGTGTGACAGCAGGCCTCAGTGTGAGGGAGCGCTGTGGAGAGTGGTGAGGGACATTAGGAGAGAGCGCTCTCTTCTGGTCCCTGCTTGCTACTGACGGTTCTTTGCTTCAGTTTAATGCCTTAAACCAGCCCTCATCTTTTTGGTGAGCACACAAATGATCAGACAGAGGTAAGTGCGTGCGTGTCTGTGTGTGCTTAAGAGAGTGAGAAAGATCTTTCGACGGCTGTGATTTTGAGGAATCAACTTGCTTGATTGGATCTGGTAGAGAGAGGACCAGTGTGTGTGTGTGTGTGTGTGTGTGTGCGCGTGTGTCATGTTCCTCTGAGGAGGATCCATCTTTGCATCATCAACCTCTGTTCAAGACGCAGCGAGAGACTTCCTGAAGCCAGGCCATTTCATCTGAGCACCATTGTGTTCTTTGATCTCAAGCAGTTTCACCAAGACTGCCGTGGGGGTCAACGCACCTTCATAGCAATCGCCTCTGCAACTCATTTCACCGCTGCCACAGACAACTGTTTACAGTAATTTAGCATCAAAGCGGCGCTCTTTACACCAATGTGATGCCTAATGTCCACGCCACACTAATTGTGAGACTGTGAGGTACTACAGAGGAAGAAGGATCAAAGATGGAAAAATTGCACAAAGCATAGCTTGAGACGCGTACACTTCAAAGGCAGTGATAGAGCACGCTTTCAAACTACGTTTTATGAGGGTTATTTGTCATTTTGTTCAGTGTAATGCTACATCACAAGGCCAATGTGTTGTGAGCAGCAACACAGTTCCCATGGCTGTTTATAGGGTGAAGCCGCCTCCTGGTGGTCGTTTGAAAAACTGCGGATTGATGCAGCTTTTAGTTCAAACCTTGAACAGATCACTGTGCTGTTGATGTTTGAGGCTGATTGGTGTGGAGTATGTCTTTGAGGTTTCAAACACACACTCAAATTAGGCATAACTTTATGACCACTTGTCTAGCAATGTGTTGATCCCGTTGCCGTCTTCTTACCAGTTAGGCCACCAACGAATTCTGGGCTTCAGCGACCCTTGACAGCACATGTTTGTTGTTCATTTTTTCCTTCCTTGAACTACTTCTCCCATTTTTCACTGCACACCTGGAAGACCAAACTAGAGTTGCAGTTTTAGAGATCATCCGGTTCAGAAATTAACATTTGGTACTCATCCAACTTGCTCAGTTCCTGCCAACAAGATGCTTATATTCAGCCAAACATTTACATCTCACCCACTAACACCGGGTCATCTAAAGGGCAGACCGGAGGCCAGTTGCGGTCCTTGGTATTGTCCTGTGCGGCTCTCAACTGCAATTGAACAGTTGTACAAATTTGGCCAGCCGCTAGACACTTCTTAAAATATTTTAGCGTCGAGTTTTTCCAGAGAAGTTAAAATCTTCTAAAATGAAAAATATTAGGAATAGCACAAACATTAACATTTTCACTTTAATTTCACATTAAATAGGACCAAAACCCTCCAGTGGCTTTTACTCAAAGCCAAACTAAAAAAATAAAAATAATAATAATACTTGAGTAAACTGTGTTTTCAAGGAAAGTGGAAGCCATATCCAGACTTGGTTGAGAAGTTTTTATGCTTTTAGTGAGGAATTCAAGCAAGTTTCTCTTTTTCTGTTTTGATTCTACATTAATATAGAAAAAAAAAGTAAAAAAAAAAAAAATCAAGCTGCTTTGTTCTTTCTATTAAAAATATTGCATGTTTTATTGATTTGCTTGACTATCAAAAGTTTTAAAAAATTGCTATAAAATGATTTGTGTTAAACAAAAACAGCATGTGTGAGTGGTCTTATTGTCATACCTGGTCGTTTTATGTACTTCTGAAGAAGAAATTAGATTTAAAAAGTAAAACTACTTAGTATGAGCAAATGTTCACATGTAAATAGAAGTAGTGCTCTAGAAAAGTGGTGTTCATGTCTCATCTTTTTTTTTTTATTTATCTTTAAGCCTGACGTTTAGTAGCTCATTTAAAGTGATGTTATAATATTGTAATGTTTCTTTGAACTTTTTCATTTGGACCCTGTCTCCCCTTGCTCTTACTTTGCTTGCTCCTCATATAATTCCCAAACAATGTTTTCTTTTAATTAATGGATGAATCTGTGTTGTCTCTAAACAGACAATTTGACAAAAAAAAACAACAAAAGAAAATCCCATCATTGGACAATGTGATGCCAACAACTTGTCACAAAGTAAAATATGCCACTTTAAATGTTCCTTAAATGCCACAGATACTATTCACATGCTCTGGGCATTTTATTAAGACTTTATTGGGGTTTTTTAGGCCTTTACTTGTCGACTTTGCTCATTTTATAAAAACATACATCCAAGTATGTTAAAGGTTGTGTTCCGGAACTGGATGGAAAATGAGCTTTTAGCAGCCAAAGTCCAAAAATAAAAACCTTAAAAAAGCCTGGCGAACAACCGATCAACACCGTTCTAAAAGACTACAAACAAGCACGTTTTCAAAACTACTGCGCAACGTTACAGCATTAGATAAAAATCTAAAGTGTTCTTTGTTTAACGATGGTTTACAGTATGAAAAACATTAGTTTTGTTTGTTTTACAGTGTTCGGACTATGTGACTTAAGTTTCCAAAAACATCAGCAATCTGCACCGGGTGGAAAAAAAAAGCCTCTCTGAGTAGCATCACACTTTACCATTAAACTGACGCAGAAAAACTAGATTGCATTCAGGTTGAGCAGTGAGCACAAAGTGCAGGCACTTAGCCATTGTTCCATCTCCGCAGGTGCTGGGGCTATGCTCCAGCTGAGATTTTATCACCTGTTCTTTTGATTGAGCGACATACAATTTTACGGCCTTTTAGTCCGGTAAAGCCTTTGTATGAAAACAGACATAAAGCTTTCGATTTGAGATGATGGACTTGGTTTAAACTTGTCAAGAGATTTTCTTTCCTTTTCTCTTTTGAGCGCAGGTATCGGCTTAGATCTTCATAAAGATTGTGAGAAATTGGTGCAAAGAGACTAGTTTTTGTGTTATTGTTTTGTTTTTTTTTCCTACAGCAGTTGCTGCAAATCCACGTCTATGCAAAAACAATTGTTTTCTTTTTTTACTCTTTTGGACCTTGACATATTCCTGTGGATCAGTGAATACAAGCAACCTACCCAACGAGAACATGCGTTTATATATAGCATGAATGGACCCATTTGTATGTTGTCAACTCAAATTAGAAGATGAACTTGAAAATAATTTCTCGCAATATCACTTTATATATATATCTTTGATGTTCTTGACTGTCCATATTTTTCAAAAACAAATACAAGCCTTCTTGTTGCAGAGTTTTTAACTATTAGTATACAAAAGGAGAAGCAATATCTGACCACTGTAAAAGAGCAGTCACTGTAAAGAAGGGTATTACTATTTTAAAACAAACATAAAACAGTTACAAACTGTCTTTAACATTATGCTAGTGATTAGCGCAGTTAGCATGCTTAGCACAGCTAGCTTTGCAAAGACGTGAGATGCTATTCCATGTCGGAGGAGCTTGAAAGTTTAAGAGAACCTTCCCTTGCATCAAAAATAAGGTTGGAGGATGTGCAACACTGTTAATCTTCCTGAGTGAAACATATACAGAGATGAAAACTTGCTAAGTATTTCCAGCTTGATTCATTGGCCTACCTAACAGAAACGTAAGGCAGTGCAGGTATTAATAGACATTGTGTCTACCTACAACAATGTCTTTTTTATTCTTTATGCTGCGTTTCTGTTATTTCACTACACAACTGCACAGGAACTTTATAGATAACCACCCAATGCAAAAAATAAAAAAGTTTAAAGGAGGAAAAAAAAAAATAACTGTAAACTGCAGTTGCTTAGATTGATGTTAAGACAGATAAAGAGCATGTTAGTCTTCGCTCATCTCTTGACTAGTTAGCTTCAGCCTTTGGGACTAACTAACTATTCGGGACTCAAGGAACAAAACATGCTGATGTCACATGCTAATGGTGGAGGTGTTAACAATAGTAAACACACAAACAACATTTGTTAGCACCAACCTACAGACGCAAGGCACAAGTTTTCAGATCAGAAGTTTGATCCATACAAAATAAAGATAACCATGAGTGTCGTCTACTGCATATTAACTGCTTGTTACTTCACCTCAAAAGTCCTGACCTATTCCCCTTTTTACGGGAGCTGCAATGCAGTTTTCACTCTCCTTCGTGTTCTCCATGTCCATTTCTTCTTTGTATTCGCTAGACGTTTTAAACCTTATGGTCTTGTACTCTAAACTGGCTGCTTTTTTTGTTTTCCACATCTGTGCGCTTCAAGCCTCCTCTGTGGAAGATTTTCTGACCTTGCCTGTGAGGGAGAGAGTCTGAGTGTTTCTCAGCAGGTGTTCCTGTTGATTGGACAGGCCTGGCTGCCTGGCTTGTTGGCCCTGAGTATCACGGCCCTCTTCATCTTTCCCCCCCTGCTCCCTCCCGTCGACTTTTTAAAAAAAAATTATTTATTTTCTGTTGTCATTGTGGCTACCACGAGCCACTCACGATGGGTTTGCTTGCGCCGACAAAGAGAAAAAGGGAGCCTGCGTGAAATCGTCAATGAAAAATAAAATGCAGTCTAAAAATTATCCTCCGTTAAGGCGCTGTGATGCAGTTGCTATGGCAACTATGATAGAAATAGACGTGCATCTGCAAGGGAATGAAATGTATTGAACTGTTGGTTGGGAACCGGGAAGATGTTAGCCCGTGATTGACGGGTTAAGTGTTTGGCTGAATGCGGACAGCGTGCGCCAACTGTTTGTGAATAAAAAGATGGAGTCCGCCTTTCATCCGTATGCCGGTTCCACGTATGGACGCGTGTTGTGGCTGTAAGAGGCTGCATGTATGACACACTGCAGTGTATTAAAAGTGCAGCACCACGGATTGGGGGGGCCACAGGGCACATCATTACGTTGGCTGGAGACTGTGCCTCGCTCGCGGGCCCTGTGTGAGTGCAGATAAGCCAGGCTACAGACAACACAATAAATTTAACCGGGAGAAAGGTTTTCTGTTTGTTGCACCTCCGCTGTTGCAGTGGCAGTGGTAATGGACTGGGAGTTAATACATGTCTTAAAGTTTCCTTCGATTTGAGTAAACAAACGTTTCACATCGTCTGATGTAAATGAGGCTTGCAAACTTAAAGCTACCACCTTGATATTTTTCTTAAATTCACTCTGCTAAGACCCTCCCCCTTTTCTCTGTGGTAACTGCAACCGGTTCGCCGCAACACTAGCCTGCATTGAATGCTAAGGCTAATTAGCACGGCCATCGATGCTAATTAGCCAGTAAGTTGTTTCTCTGACATTAGTACATTAAGCAGCGCTAAGACCTTCCTCCTGGCTCTGATTGGTTATTTCTGACCAGCAGCGCTCGCGACATTGAACAAATATGTAAAAAAACATATTTTTGTATAAGTTGAATGCTGTAGCCTTGAGCAGGATGTGTGGGATAATTGGGGGATGGTCCAGCTGCTTTTTTACTATGTTGTATTTTGTGAAATCCTGCTGTATAAATTCATTCTTTATTTGATTTTTGGATTTGATACCAGTCGGTCAATGCTTATAGTCAATTATACCCAATATGTCTCTACTTGCGGGCCATCAGAGCCAAACTCTGGGTCAGACGAGTAGGGTTAGCTCTAATGAAACCCGAAAGCTTTTAAGTTGTTGAAATATGTCAGATTTTCATCTGCTATAATATTTACAAGCATCAGCCGATCAGCTCCAATCCCTTGTGCCTCATGTGATGTCATCGACTCAAATACACAACAGAGTCAGACATATTCTTTCATATTCTTCTTCTTTTGTTAGCTTTCTATATGAAATGTGTCGGTGGGAGCCCATTCCTTTTTCTTTTTATCGTCTCTAAACTGTGTTAGACTTTATTTTTTTGCTATCTTTAAAACCTCAAACCAGTACACCGTATTTTTCCCCTCACAACCGTTCTTCCATCTGTTGCCCTGCTCATTACAGACATAACCTTCTTTCATTGCTTTCAGTCCTGACTCCTCTCCATATTGCCTTTGTACCCCGGTGCCTTCATCAGGCTAATTCACTTTCACTTGACATGAAATATGAACAAAGAAGCAGAGGAAGCGGCATACTTATGCAAAAAAAAAAAAAAAAAAAAAAAGACCAGAAAAAAAAAATCCATCTGTAAGCACTGATATAATCTTTAGATTTTGTGGCAGAATTACGCCAAGATCAATGAAAAAGCCAAAGCTTCACAGAAGGAGGGGAGGTGGAGGGATGTGATGGAGAGAGATGAGGGAGGGGGTGTGCAGGAATATGAGTGTGTATGCATTTTCAAGGCGGTCTTTCTGTTGCAAGAAGAAGAAGAAGAAGAAGAAAAAAAATAGGAAAGCGATTATCTGGAGCTGCTGATGGAGGAATGGAAGTGCACTTCCAGTGACGGGAAAGCACGTCTGAAAAGTCTTCGTTGCGTTGCAGGAGGCTTGGAGGAAGAGAAAGCGATGTGTTTCATTTTGGTTGGACATAGGTGGAAGCACCTCAGCGGTGTGTGAAAGGAGAGGGAGAGAGAGGGGAACAAGAGAGGGAGGGGGCGGGGGTGTATGGACCTCGTCGGTTACGGGACCCACAGGCACCCCGATTGTGCTCCGCTCTCATCATTTCTGGAGGTGTAAGGACAAAAGGAAAAAGAAGAAGAAGAAGAAGAAAAGGCCCGGGTTCTGGGTGTCGTGACGGGGCCCCCGACTTCGCCGCCGCCGCCGCTTGGTTCGGGGTAGTCTGGGCTCGGAAGGCTGAGGGGGAAAAGCGGCGGAGCGGTCGACTCTAGGCTGGGGTTTCCTGCCACAGCAGCGGGATTGTCACAAAACAGCCTTTCACTCTCCGAGGGGCCTTGTATTGCTGCGTTCCCAGGTATGCCTTCAGATTGTTAGCTAGCCCCGTCTCTCCGGCTGACTTCCTCTCCTCCGGGGAATGTTTGCTGTGTTTATTTAGGAAAAAAAAAAAAAAAAAAAGTCAGACTGCGCGACGGCAGTTTTTTTTTTTTTTGTAACGCTGTAGTCACGGCAGGTCTCCGGTTGGGAGACGTTATTTCTGCTGCTAGCTAACCCATTTACTGAGAGGCTCTGGTGATTTCCGAGGGAGTAACATCTGCACCTAATCACCTCTCCTCAGTAGCTGCTCCTTCTTAGCCTGCTTTAACTATACGTTTGTGTGCAGTGGCCTTGTAATAACGTAATAAGCACAAACAGACCGACTCAGAGATGCTATCGAGTGGTTCCATCTTAGCTAGCTCACAGTTTACGTGGCTAGCTCGCATATTTAATTGGAGATATCTGAGGTGTTTTAGCTAGGGCTAACCTGACAAGGCTAAAAGAGGCAGCAGCACTACAAAGCTAATTGTAATGCGTATTCTTTGCTACCGGCTAATGTGTAGCTGCTATATCTGCAGTGCAAGAAACCCCCCAATGTGGTATTGATGGCAGTATGACAAACCTTACAAACAAACCAGAGCTAACGCTGGCTCATTCTCTGCAATAACACTGCGTCTGCTTGCATCAATTAGGCAGCTCTGCTGATGATTGACTGGCTGACAGACTGCACTGAGACAGCCAGATTTTTTTTATATATATATATATTTCTGCTGCACTGTTTTGTGGGTTTGAAATGCTGCTGCCTGGTAGTACACAACGAGATGTTTATGGTTCTTAAACAGGAAGGGGAAACATGGATACGATTTGATTGTTACCCAGTTTTTGAAATTTGGGAAAACGGGAACAGAAAATGGAAAAAAATAAAATTACAGTTTGTTGCCTGTTCCATTGCCTTATTTGATACATAAAGGTACAAAAATGGGTTGTTCTAAGAAGTGTACTTGATTTAGTCGTACATCCGTCATCATCAAACAATTCTCCCCTTTTGTCAGTTGATCATCCGTCCTCACCCACATGTTTATTATTTATTCCCTGTTCAATATCCATGCATCTATAGATTCATCAGTTATCTGGGGGTTTTTAGCCATAAATTTGAGTTCCTCCTGCTGCCACTTATCTATTAGTTTGCCATCCATCGACTTGTTTCTCAACCATTTTTATATAGATAATAAACATCCATCAGTTCTGTCCATTTTTTTGTTATCCATCCGTGCTTCTGTTCATCGGCCATCCCTTCACCCGTCAGTCCATCTGTCCATCCATCCAGCCGTCAGTCAGACGCCAGTGTCTTGTTTTTGAAGGTTTGACCGAAATGAAGCGAGAACTTTAAGTTTGAAAAGCTGTGTAGTTTCAACATGGGGGGTTGAGTAAATTAGTATAAACCCTGGATGTTGTGATCGATGAATAACTCCTCCAGAACTGCTGTCCTTCAGATTTGCGCTCTAAAATCAAACGTAATCAAAACGAAGCGGTCCAAGTCGCAGCGCCGCTTTGATTGATTGGCTGTTGTCGCTCGGGCTTGCAGCCCTTCCTGGCCCTGTTTTACCACATGCTTTGCATTCAGCAGCACACTTGTTACAGAGTGGCCTTTGTTTCAGAAGCCACGCGCAGTTGTTTTGGGGGGACTATTAACACTTTTACAATGCAATTGAAGCAGATAAAGAGGCCTGTTCTCACAAATGGCAATTAAAGATATTGACCCCCCCCCCCAATGAAACCTGGTGCGGTCCTGCCTCCAGCTATCTCCCAAAACAACTAAAGAAGTCCCAGTATTGGACATGTGATAAGGACTTTTGTTTGCCTCGGATCTTTCACAAGGTTACTTGTTTACATAATAAAAGCGAGTGTTGTGGTTGTGTTACTCTGTCGGCTAAAATGAATCCCCAGCTTTTCTTTATTTAAATTTTTTTTTTCCTTCCAACAAATCTGTTTGCTATAGGCCACAGGAGACGGCGAGAGCATGTATTGTTAAAGCAAGAACAGATGCAACGCTCTCACAGTGCATATTAAAATACGAGCAGGAATTTAATGCAGTGCTCATATTAAATTAAAATCCAGTGACGACTTGAATGGGTAATATAAGTGCCATGTGGTAATGCTCATATCATTGTTGCTTCAGTAAACACTGCGTCCTGTTATTGAGCTGAAATTATACGGCAGTGTAGTTGCAGCATCTTTAGCTATATTTGGTTGTTTATATTAAATAGACAAAGCTTCAGCAATAACATAAACGTCCCAAGCTGCAAGAGGGCTAAAAAAAACCCATAAAATATTAATATAAATGACTGTTAGGTTAATTGGTCTCACTAAATTCTCCCTAGGTGTGACTGGGTGTGTGTGTGCATGGTTGTTTGTCTGTCTCTGTGTTGCCCTGCGAAAGAGTGGCGACCTGTCCAGGGTGACCCCCCCTCTTGCCCGGAACGTTAGCTGGAGATCGGCACCAGCATCCCTCCCGACCCCACTAGGGACAAGGGTGTTAGAAAATGGATGGATAAATAGTTTATTAAATGCATTATTGATACTTGTGGAGACGCTCAAACCATTTGGCCAGAGATTGGAATTGGGTAAAATTCCCTGAGCGATTGGCTCTGATTGGGTGATTGTTGCACAGAAATTAGACACGCCTCCTGTCATTAAACGCATCAAAACCACCTTCTGAAGCGTTTTAAAGGCATCAGCCTCAACATTACATGTCAGATAAAGGTCTGGGATGGATGTTTTTATGCAAAATTAATTGTTGGGGTTAATTGTTGACTTCACACATTTTCTGTTGAATTACAATTGCAAACATCTATCAGTGCGCTAACAACACCTTTTCTTAGGTGTTATGGTTCAGAATCAGCAGGTCAGATCTCAACGAAGTCCAAAAATCTGAATCAGATAAAAATGATCAAAGTGATAACTAAAACCTCTTGTTTTATGATGCATATTAGAATATTCCTCAAGTTCAGTTTAATTGAAAATTGAGAATGTTACACTTCCTTATTCCTTTGACATTTCTTTTTTCATTTGTTTTCCAGGCCAGCATCTGATGGAAACGTGAATGCCGTATTGTGTGCGGATTTACTGAAAACTCAAAGTGGAATTGATGGAATCTGAAGTGGAATAAATGGATTACCCTGTTTTGGAAAACTGTTGCCGTGGAACTATTTGAAGTTAAATGACGGTTGACAAAGAACAGCAAATTGAATGCTGAAGGCGGCTGGGAGAGCACGGAGAGGAGTCTGAACACACGCAAAAAGAAGAAAAAAAAAAAAAAAAGAGTACCACAAAAGGGACCAAATGCATCAACCGGCCAAATGAGTGCAAAAATAATTTCATCTGGCACCCAACAGCTAACTAGACTATCCATGGAGACTTTGCTTTTTGGAATGATTAATGAGGATCACTGTTTAGACTTCTCGATTCTCTCCGGGTGGGTTTTGTGTCACACAAGTGTGAGTCAAATCCACAGACAGTCGCACACAAGAAGGAGCTAAAGGATCACTGCAACAGAGGAACTTGCGTGTGTCTTTTGAGACTTTTGTTTCTGAAGTTTTGAATTTTTACTTTTGGATTGGATCATCTGTGGAGTTTATCCGTATGAAGAAAATCCCTGCTGGCCATGTGGAAGTCCATGATATTTTTTTTGCTGTGCCAAACGAATTTCGCTTTTTGGAAATGAACTAATGCATCTCTGCATATCTCCTGAAAACTTTGGAGATTAGCAAACAACCAACAGTCACACTGAACATGAATAGTTTTTTGGGGTTTCGGAGCTTCTCCGGTCACTGATAAAACTACCAAGAGTTCCACAAATAAACCCACAGGAAGAGATTTCGACATCTGTGATATAAATGTATAGTTTTTACCTTTTCTTGTTTTCCTGCCAGGCTGTTGACTCTCTTCATGGTTACTGCCATAAGCCTGCCAGTTTTTCAGTCTGAAGCATTCCCTTCTATTTACACTCACAGATTTTTTCCTTTTTTAAATCTGAATTCGGGGGGGAAAAAATGCAGAATTTCTCCAACAGTCCGGCTCCACCCTCAATCCCTCCTGGATTCAGCGGGAGGAGCGTGGGCGGACCGCCGTATCCCCCTCAGCCAGTGGAGCCCCAGATCTCTCCGAGGTTGATGGAAGAGTATGTCGGGATACAGCAGCAGAGCATTCACAGAGGCCACCACCACCCGAGCCAAGCCAGCCACATGCTTGCGTACGGCGTGAGGAACAGAGGAGCTTTGGAGCCGCCGCCAACACAGGGTAACGTCCACACCGGTAACAATAACAACCCCTACAGGAAGGAGGCTATGGAGTTTTATTTTTCAATGGGTGGAAAAGACAGACATAGGAGGGGAGGGATGGGCTATGGGGGAAGTTTTGGGTACCCCGGTATTGATGGACATATACCTCACCAGTATCGACATCCTGGATCCAGTTCTGCTACATCGTCTGGCCTGATGTCGCCATACCCAGTGGATTATGGCTCTAGCGCCAGTTCAGGGGGCGCTGCTGGAGCCTTCTCTCCTTCCCATCAATACAATATGAATCAGAACCCTGTGATGCAGTCAGTTCCAGGGTCTCAAATGCAACAGCGCCAACATGGGCAGAGCTTTCCTCCTGTCCACCAGGCACAGCAGCAAAGAAGCTACCCACACTCCGGGCACAGGATGACCCCACAGTACCATTACTCTCCACAGGGGGGAGCATCCACAGGGTCATCTGGAATGTACAGCCCACCTCCGCAGAGATATCTGGATGGAGCTGCAAACAGCAGCTTTGATCCTAAAGTCAACAGTTCCTCAAGTGTCAACACTAGCTCCAATTCAGTCTCTAGTACAGGCAATGCTAATAACGTGGGCCCTGTGGAGAATGTTCAGCAGAGCTATCCACCTTCGAATTATTCCGGATATCTCCCACAGTCTCATTCACTCCACAAGCAAGCCACACTACAGCACAGAAACTCGCAGCACAGTTTAGGGGTTGGCTATGACGGTTCTCTGAAAATGCCTCATCAGGGTCCGTCTGCAGGCGGCATTTTTGCAAAACATCATCAAGCCTCCAACCCAAGTATAGCTCAGCCATCCTCCCAAGAAATAGCCAAATCCCCTATGCATTCTAATGCGCAGCAAACTCAAATGAACCAAAACTTTAGCCCGATATCAAACCCCTCCCCTGCTGCCTCTGCAGTTCATTCCCCCAGCTGTAGCTCTTCTCCTTCCCCTCTAATGGGAGTCTCTGAGGCACTTGGGAATGCCTCAAATCACGGCCCTCCCATGTCGAGTGCCCGTAGCGGCCACGGCCACGGTAGGTTACTGCAGACCGCACCTCAGTTGAGTCCCACGCCCAACTCGAATAGCAGCATCAGTAGTTGCGGCAGCAGTGGCAGCCACAAAGCTCACAACCTGAGCGCAGTTGGGGGGAGCAGCCTACCTGCAGTGGGTCGAAATAAAATGAGCCAGGGATCCCGAGAGGAAGGCTCCTCTGTTTATTCTACTTCGTCTCTTGACAGAATGCAGGATGCCGGCCTGAACAGTCTCAATGCCTTGAGCTCCCAAGTAGCCAATTTACCGAACACAGTTCAGCACATGCTCCTCACTGACACGGTGTTCTCGCACAAGAAGAGAGACGGCGGGCAAGCACCACATGCGGCGCACTGCGTGCCCCCATCGCAACCCAGGAGTCGGAATTTAAGTGCAGCCTCGAGCGGCAGCACAGTCAAAGACGTCAGAGCTGGTGACGGGTTAGAGGAAGACTCAACTCTGCTGCCCGTCGGAGCACCGTCTGGGACCAAAGTGGAGCGAGACGAACAGCTGGCTGAGGAGGAGCGGGGGAGAGCAAGGCAGGTGAGTGGTGCGAGCACTGCGTCTGAAGTTACAAGCTATAATCCAACCCAAACACAACCTGGACAGGCATGTAATGTTAAAATACTCATCCCCGAATCACAGTCAAAAGAAGCAGCAGAAACTAAAACAAAAGAAACTAACATTCCTTCATCAGCAGCATCTCCATCCTCTGAAGGTAATCTAACTTTACATTCAGCACCACCAGTTTCCTCATCCCCCTCCTCCTCCAGTATTCCTCCTGCCACAACACAGAATTGTGTCCCAGAAACTGTTTTGGCATATAATGACCATAGAGGTGGGGAAATTAAAAAGGAAAGTGAAGCAGCAGCTGAGAAAACACAGAAGGTCAGCAGCCAAATGCAACAAGATGGAGGAGTGAGTGCAAAAAATGGCCAGGAAAAGAAAAGCATGTTGCACTCAGAGTCCAAGTCTCACAGTAACAAGGAGGAAGAAAAACAGGCATTAGAGGAACAGCAAAACATCAGTAGCATTGGTGTGATTGTTTCAAGTCACACTGACAAAAGTAAGCATCCCCAAGACAACTGTGTTGAAGAGAGAATGTCACTCTCTTATTTAAAAGAGGCAAGCAGTCATAATGGGGAGGAAGGTGTAGATCTTAGTCTGTATTCGTCCCATCATCAAAAGTCAAACAGTGGGAGGTCTCCGAATCCTGCCCAGACTGCTTCGCATAAATACAGCTACCCAGAATCAACATATGGCTCAGATTTGTCGATGAAAAACAGAGTGAGGGCCAGCACAGGCTCTGTAATGGAAACAAACCCCAGATTTTTTGGGTACCAGCACTCGCAGGTCGGTTACAGTCATGTGCATCCAAAAGATGGGTCCAGTTCTGGGGTTGAAACGCTAGTGAAAAGAGGTCACGGGGCGGGGTCCAAAGCTCAGGATGAGAACTCACAGATGCAGCAATTCCCGAGTCTTCTGCAAGAAGTTCTTCAGGGTTACAATTTAGACAGACGCTATGGTAGACCGGAGCAGACGTTCCCTGCACGTCATCAAGCCCCACAGCAGTTTCCATCTAGACATTCACTTGACATCACTGAGGGTTTGTCTTACTCGGCTCAAATTGGAAAGACCACAAATCAGAAACATGGAAGTGATCCGGATTTTGCCACAGATACTCAGTCCTTAGTAAAGTCAGAGGTCTCTAATGCTAAGATTCTTCAAAATGCTGAAAAACCTGACATGGGTGTGTCCCAGAGCCATTTAACACAGACTGCAGATTCCCAGCAACCCCCAGCTAAACACATCAACTTGTCTGACTTCTCTATGCCGCAGAGAAAAACATTATCTAATGTACAAGAGCTCCTTTTGCAAGAGCCGGAACCATTAACTCTCACTTCTCAAACCGAGCCCCAGAAATCAGGATCCACATTAGCCCCGTCGGAACGGCGATCAGTCATCTGTGACGTGTCGCCGAACCGACGTAGCACACCAGAGCTGGAAAGGGAGGGGGGGAAAGAAAGGGAACGGGAGAAAAGTCAGAGTGCAGCCTCGGTGATCCAACAACCATTTTCTTCTCCGGCGGCACCAAGTGATCTCAGTAAAAAGGATGTTATAGGAAAACAAGTGAAAATGGAAATGGTGCCCAAAGAGTCTGGAAATTCACAAAATGAGAATAATGGCAGTCAATCTGAGACGGAGTATCATTCTAAACCTCCTCATTTGTCAAGTGGGGTGAGTGCTGACCCCTATAGGCGCGGCACTATCGATATAACCCCCATGCCCTCTCACCCTGTGAGCATGACTGCTTTGACCTCACCAACAAGGCATCACTCATATCTTCATGGAGTTGATCTTACGTCCGGCAGCAGTGGTACATTTCCGTACCGATATGGAGACTCCAGAGAAGACAATGTGATGTCACGGAGTAATCTGCATTTTCCCTCTCACCATCCCTTTCACCATTTACCTCCTCAGTCTCAATCCACCAGTAAACTTCAAATGTATCTGCACCCACGTGGCCCCCCTCACCCTCCTCACGACATGAGTGAGTGGGTAAAAGCCATAAACAGGCCTCCGAAGGAGATGATGATGATACAGCATGGATCTTCTCCTGGGAGACACAAGGCTAACCAGTCAGAGCAGAGACAGCGATTGATCCCACCGGCTGACATGCAAGTTGAACTCACAAGCAAAACTCAGTCAGTGCATCATCAAAATCCTTACTATGATATAAAAATATGGGAGTCTACACATCCTGGGAGAGAGGGCACTCGGATGATGGAGGGAGACACCTACTATAGAGCTCAACCTCCTCCTCTTCCTGGCCCTCCTCCTATAGCTTCACACAGTCACGTTCCAACACAACTGACTCACAGCCACAATGCTGCCAAATCTGAAGTATCCAGAGGAGCAACAGAGGAGGCCAAACACACCTGTCCACCTCCCCCATCCATCTCCTCTAAGCCTCTTCCAGACACAAATACCACTCAGGCACAGCGTCCAACAAAAACCGGAGGTTCTGGAGACACAAATCCCCTGATTTTAAGAAGAAGGGTTCGCTCTTTCATATCTCCCATTCCTGCAAAAAGACTGCTCCAGGATGCACCTCAGCAGAGAGCCGCTACAAACTCTCATCACTCCCCTGGAGCTCAGTCTGAGCACAGCCATCACAACGACGATGACTCATCCACCACAGAGGTGCCATGTTCTCGGCTCTCCTCCCCACAGCCAGGTGAGAACAGCTTCCTACAACCTCCGTCTCCTTCAGGTGGTAACACCAAGGTTTTGGCTGCCAGAAAAGGACGAGGCTTGAAACTGGAGGCAATAGTGCAAAAGATTACCCCAAATATTAAAAAGCCAGCAGCCCCTACAGATGATGAGTCAAATCATTACCCCGGTTTCTTGCACTCAGACATCCCAGCGTTTAATGAGTCACAGGATCAGGACTTGGCACATTTCCCCAGGGTTGCAGGAGGGGAGGATAGTTACATGGATGAAAGTCACTCATTAAACAACATGATTCCATTTAGAGGAGTTGATGAAACTGGGCCTTTACCCACGTCTTCCTTCCCATGTGAATCCCATCAATCGTCTCAAGTCAAGCAGCAAGACTTTGACTTCGGTTTAGGGGCCACCGTGGCGTCTGCATCAGGTGATAAGGAAGACTTTGCTTTGCTCGGTCCATTACCTCCTCCCCCACCTCTTCCCCGCCCGGTCCAGGGTTCTCCTCCTCCGTCTTCATCCGCCCTGTCGGACATTCAGCATTTTACAAACACATACCAGCAGCTTGAGACTCGAAGGGGAGAGCAGTCTGCTGCTAACCTCCTTCGACAGAAACTCCAAGAATCTGGCATGGGATTTGAGGATTACCCTGGCAGCGACTACTACGGGACCACCCCGCCCCACCAAGGCCACATGCTGAACAGACAACATCAGATGTCCTCTGGAAGGTCCAGTCTGTCGCCGACAGACTCAAAGCCGTTGGAGAATGTTGTGCCCAAGGGCTATTTCCCATCTGGCAAGAAGAAGGGCAGGCCCGTTGGAAGCGTGAATAAGCAAAAACGGGCTCAAACCCAAGTCCCGGTGCAGGCCCAGGCTCAAATCCAACCACAGAGCACAGCTCTAAGTGTTCCTCCAGTTCCAACCACTCCACCCCCTCCAACCCCAGCGCCTGCCTCCACCCCACCAGCAACACAAACTCCCAGCAGCACATCAACCCCTACTATACCCACTCTGTCAGAAAACACAAACACTCTCCCAATAGCCCCCCCTGTCCTGACCCAAGTGGTGAAAGCTGACGTCGAAAGTGAGGACACGCAGCCAGAGACTGAGGCGAAACAGGTGCGACGCCGACGCAGAGGCGTGAAAGTCGACGGCGAGGGGCTGGAGGCGAGGGGGCGGCAGAGGAGGAGGAGGAGAGCACCGGTACCTGCGGCGCCACCCATATCTAAAGATGAGCCAGATGCACCTTTGGGGGCAACGGGGAGTTTCAGCACAAACAGAGGTTGCCCAGATCCAAATAGAAAAGGCCTGTTTATTCCTCACATCCATGTGGAGAAAAAAATACCTGAGATCGGAGCTGTGTGCACTATTGTTAACGCCGAGGACGACAAAATGAAAGGAGAGCGCAGTGCAGCGGGAGGAAAAGCTGGAGGTGTTGGAATTGATTCGCTCCTGACCTCAGCGCTTTCCTCCCAGTTATCTCGGAGAGACAGAGAGTTGGAGAAAAGGGAGACGGATGAGGTGGAAACCACACTTCAGTCGGGCAAAGCACTTCCTTCATCTGGCTATGTTGTTACAGGATCTGTGATCACAGAGACCAATCACTCCGGGCGCCTGCTATGCTGCCTGTGCCAGAAATGGGCAAACTACAAACATCTCGGCGATCTCTATGGGCCATACTATCCGGCTGAATACGCTGCAAAGCTCCCCAAGAACCAGCCCCAGATCAGACAGTGTCAGCCCTCTACAGGCCCAAACAAAACCGGACCAAATTTAGACACGAATGCTTTGAGTACACTTCAAGTCACACCAACACGGCTCGCTCAGTTCAACAGGCTCTCATCTGAGAGCGACAATTTCTGCTCAAACCCAGCAGAGAGAACTGCCTTCACAGCCCCGACAGAGGAGATGATGATGATGATGTATATGCCCGGAAAGCTCAGCAACAAAACACCTTTGACCTGGGAGAAAAGCCCCGATCTACGACCTATCCCTGAGCTTAAAAGAGAGCCAGACCTTGAAGGCGACCAACAGCAGCAACAGGCACAGAAGCAGCAGCCGCAGCAGCCGAAGCAGCCGCAGCAGCAGCTGACAGACGACACTCAGCAGCGACCTCAGCACAGGAAGCTGACCTCACATCCCCGCTTTAAAAGGCGACACAAGTCCAGCGAGGACTCCCCTCGGATGGTTCCATCCAACAGTAAGGCTTCCCTGCCCTTTCAGCCCCCTCCGCCTGCCTTGGACTCCCTGGGGCCCTTGGCACAGCTTGCACAGCTGCCACAGATGCCAATGGACCCAGAGGAGCTGTGGGTGCATGAAGGATGTATAGTGTGGACAAGTGGAGTGTACCTCGTCAATGGGAGACTGTACGGCCTGCAGGAGGCACTAGATGGAGCCAGAGAAACTGTGAGTATCAGCAGTATTTGTCCTTTTTTTTACTGTATTTCACAGGTTGCTTATAGTGAAGTAAAGTCAAAGTTTACTTAAATGGCACATTTACAACAATCTCAAGTGACCAAAATGCTTCATAACAATCACATCATCATAGGTAGATAAAGGATAAAACAAAAAATAAAATATACAATAATATTTTAGTCAAACTTGTATCTAAATTGTATCTTTCTCTCTTTATTTTTCCTCTTGAGAGGTAGGTTTATGTCCAAGTCAGTCGATTTGCTTTTGAAGATGGGGTCAATATTGGATATTTTTACAACATTTTTGGCCTCTAGAAAATTTAAAATAATTTTCTTATTTTTAAAAAAAAATTGAATTTTGATTCCAAATAAACAAATCAGTGGCACCATTTTTTTTATATTTAAAAGTGTGTGTTAAAAAAAAAACAAACAAAAAAAATAAAAGAACCAAATTACCAACGGTATTCAGAATCTGTATTTTCTGGTGTGAATACCAGACATGACGATCCCTGTAATTATTTTAACTCTATTACTTTAGCCTATTCTAAAATCCACAATCTGATGTAGATTATATAAAAACCCTTTCAGAGAAGCAAAGAAAATTGTAAAGTCCACGAGAGAGGTTTGCTACTGCTACTATTGTGCAAATACTGTGTAATCAATATTAAATAATTAGGAGAGAGATACTTTAACAACTTAATGAGACATTGTTGTTTTTAGTTTAGAAATTCTCTCCAGAAACTGCAAGAAGCTGAAACTTTTTTTTTTTACTTCTATATATGAAAACCGCTGCCTGCTTCTATAAATGTTACAGGTGTTAAAATAGAGCAGATTTCTTGTAGAAGATTCTTGGGACATACAGATCATAAAGGCCAACTATAGTAAATGTTTTTTACTCTGACAATGTTAATAGAATTAGTGTTGCACCGATAAATTGTCTGGCCAATGAAGTGGCCCCGATTTTACATGTGAAACCGATCTTATCCATCAATCTCTGCTACCTCCTCAAATGTCTGAAAATCGGCCACTGTCCTCTTTTGCTCTGCTGTGAGACAGGGCTGACTGACGGACCCGGACGGTTAACAATAGTCACCCCTCTGTTGCCAGCGTAGCGACTGTGCCACTATATTTAGCAACAAAAAATAAATAAATAAAAAAGTATTGGCAAATCAGACGTTTTAAAGATTGTGATCGGCCATAAAGCTGCAATCGATGCACCACTATTTAGAACTAATGGAAAATCTCAAAACTTCAGGCTGGAAAAGTAATCAAGCATATTTATAGCAACCCTAATTTTATATCTAGTATGAGCTTTGTCAAAAACTGTTGGTCACTTGCCAGTTTTATCATTATCGTTTATTCACCAGAGCTGCTCGTTCTGCGAGATGGTTGGCTCGACACTGGGCTGCTACAGTAAAGGCTGCACTCTCCGCTACCACTACCTGTGTGCTATTGAAGCAGGTGAGGAGGTGCATGAAATACAGCCAGTCTGTTGTTTCCTTCGGCACCATTGTTTTGTTTTTTTTTCCCCATTCATTTTTGGCATCTCTTTGTCTTTTCCTCAGACTGTTCTCTGAATGAAGATAACTTCTCGCTGAGGTGTCCGAAGCACAAGGTAAAGAAGGAGAGGTTCGTTTTTCTCTGCCTTGTTCACTAATCCGTTTATTAGAATATTCCCACATGTGGAAAACTGACGTAAACTTTTCTGTTTTTTTCTCCCCATTAATCCAGTTTACCCAGAGCATCCGGCCAGCCAAGCCAGTGTATGTGGAGCAGTCAGAGAGAGGCTGAGGGCAACTGGGAGAAGGAAGAGCCGGATTTGGGGAGCTGTAAGTCAATACTAACTTGGTACCTGATTTTTTATTTTTATTTTTTATTGAGTGGCAGATCATGGCCCAGATCTAAACCCAAACAGAAAGTTAGTTATCTCCAATAAGTTGTATTTAAATGATAAGTTCTCCGTTTTTGCATGATTTACTTAAAAGCGCAGCTTAACCCTCTAAGGTCGATGACCGCTCAGTGACGCATTCAAAAGGCTACTGTAACAAAAATGTCAACTTTCAACTTTATAAAAGTAGTGTTTTTATATTATCTTTGTTTTTATTTACTTCCAAATAAAACACGATTTATGATCAATCATTTTCGCCATAATTTTGTGCGCATTTTTCGCATTTGTTGCTCATTCAGTGAACGTTTTGTGATCAGGAAGTGCTTGAATGCAATATGACACCCATTTTGCATGGGTTTCGATTTCCTCAAATGCACCACATTTCTAAAACAGCCAATGAAAAAGTTTTTGTCAGTATGTCAGCTGGCACGTTGGGTGAGAGACGTGGTGAGAGAGAGGCTCTGGAGAGAGTTTTGGAAACGGGGAGAGAACGGAGCATTTTGGATTTTACTAGGAAAGTTTTCGGTGGGTTTTTTGGACTATAAGTTTGTCAGTTAGAGTTTATGAGTGTGTGTGCAAAACCACGACCTTAGAAGGTCAACTAGCCTTCGTGACAACAACAGTAGGGTCATCTGACAGAACGACAGAAACCCGAGGAAACAATTATTCTTCCTGAAACTTGGAAAGTAAAAAAAAAATTCACCTTCCTTACTCTGAGAAAACAAAACAGTTTTTTGCTTTCATCCAACCTTTAATTTGATTACATTCATTCAACGGGGAAGAAAACCCAAAGCTATTTTCACAAGTCACGGGGTTAAAGCACACATCATGCTTCTGTATTTTTTTAAAAGAGAGAGAGATTTTTCTCGTCCAAGGCTTCAAAGACATCTTTTTCCAGAGTGCTAATAAATATGGCAGTATTTCCTCATTATTGCCGATTTTTTTTTCATTAGCTTAGACTGGTTCATACTGGAGATGCACTGAGCACTGTCGTTATCGGGCCAATATTGAAACAAATTCTAGATTGGATATTGGTGACAATGTGCCTGATCCACAAGGGCAATCTGCTGAATGCTTTGTGCTCTGACTGATTCCTACTCCTATTCCTAATTGCTCTTTCTGAACCATTTGAAAGAAGGTTTGTTGCAGTTTAATGTTTGAATGTTTGGCCAAAGCAGTCAGCCTGTTTATCAGTTTCTTTATTAATTTTACATTGGTTGCTCTGCTCCTAATTGGACTGATTGAACAAATTAAAGTTCTGTTGTTTTTACATGTTTGACAAAACTTATGAAGCAGTTGGTGTATTTAAATGTGCTGTACTGGTGCAGAGTTAGCAAATAAATCAATAAATTCAGGACATTTCTGTTTTAAAAGAAAAATAAGTTTTTTTGCAAATTCAGCACTGTTTTTCTGTATCGGATTTGTTTCAGTCGATACTGAACCTCAGATATCTGCATTGGTATCGGAAGTGAAAAAAGTGGATCGGTGTGTCCTTTGCTCATACCTCATCCTCCCAAACTGTGTCATTTAGCTCATCGCTGCACGAGCCACACTCTTATTTATCCTCCTGCTCCCCTCACCTTTGTAACGGTACTCCTGTCGCTCGCTGTCACTTCCTCCCCCTCACATTCAAACCAACCAGTCTCCATGGAGTCCAATCCACATACAGTATAGCTCATATTTTCTGTCTGTTTACGTAAGTTTTATGAAGCCGATGTACAGCTCAGGCTGTGTCATCGGGTCGTATCCCTTTCCGTTTCTTTCAGTTTTACCTCTGAAAGTTTAAAGTATTCGTTCCTCTCTTGAATGTTTTCACATCATGTAACAGCCACGAACCTTAATGAATTCTGATTATAGGTAATAAACCAACAGAGAGTGGTGCATATTTATGATCTGGAAGGGAAAGGGTTACGTAGTTTTTGGTGCGCGTCAGTATTCAGCTCCCTCAAGGCAGTCGTTTGAATCTCTCAGCTTTCTAAAGATGGAAATGTTTGCCTATTCCTTTTCATGTAGATCTCAAGCTCAGTCAGGTTCAGTGGGAAACATCTAACGAAGATCGATTTTCTTTTAAAGTCTTGCCGCGGGTCCCGCTTGGATTCATGAGTAGATTTTAACTGTTCCACTTTTAACATCAACATGAATTTTCTTTAATCTGAACAAGTGTTTCCCAACTTTTTTTAATTTTTTTTCTATGTGCTCCCCATCCACAACCTACAAAAAAAAGAGTAAATTCTGTTTAAAGTAGTTGAGACATTTTCTTTTTACACTACTTTGAGCTTTCATCTGTCTGTCTAGGGATCAGATGTCAGGATGTACCAGCTGTTAAAGGCTTGTTTTTCTTTCTCTGCAGCAAACAGCTGACTTTTTCTTTCTGAATAAAGTAGAAATCAAGTTTTATTATTATTACTTTTGTTTTCCGTCCTGAGAGCGATAGTTCTAATTCCACAAACTCATTCTGACTCTTGTTACTAAGGGCATTGTTTGATTCACTTGAAGGATTTAATTGGGTTTAGTTCATGCTGAGGTTCTGAAAATGTACAATCAAATGAAACAATACTTGATTGATTGCCTCTTTGGTGGATCTACTATAACGGCGACCAATGACATTAATAATGCATCGGACAGGAAGCAGAAATATTTTACTGCCGTGTTTGGGTGTGGTTAAGCAGATGGAAGATTTTCAAATTCTATTTTAATCAATAACTTTAGGAGGAATGAATTCTCCTAAAGTGCGTCTTTATGCAGATGACACCATGCTTCACACCACTCTGAGGCAGGCTGTTAATGAGCTCCCAGCTCACTTTAAGCTGCCGCAGCGATTAATGTTTGACGTAAAGCTGGATATATGTTGTTTTAAAAAAACAACAACTCATGCCTAATGTTGACATTTCTAACATAGAAGGAGTAATTATTTATCCAGAGAGCATCATCCTACACATATTTAGTAATTTACCCGAGTGATGTATTCTTTTGTTTTTTGTTTGTTGGGGTTCATACTGAGCACTTAGGCAACAGATTTAGGTTCTCAGTGATTTATGAACGCTGTTGATTGTTGATGACATCACACAGACCATGCCAATCTGGTTTTTTGGCCGTGTTAAGTTGAGAAAACAACACCACTACTATATATTCTTATGCACAAATTGTATAATTAAACGTCTCCCCACCTCATAATTACGCCGTCTTTTACATAAGTTCCCGATAGGATATGTTCAGATTTGTTTTTGTAGCATGTGCAAATACTGTCGGAAGGCGCTGTACAGAAACATTGCGATTGGTAATTATTGTTCCTCTTCACAGGGTACCTTGGACAGTAGGACTCAGGGAGGAGGGGGAAATGTGAAGAGACCGGACAGAGAATCGTCGAGGAGAACGACTAAAGGGAATGTACAATTTCTCAAACTGAATCAGCATTACATACATTTACAGGACAACGGAGAAAACAAACCATTTTTACCAGAATCATCGCTCTTTACTCAAAAGCAGAAATGACACAGAGGAGAAAAAAAAAAAAAAACACCACCGTAATAAAGCCCCCAACAAACTACAGCGATCGAAGCGGGGACGAAAAGAGACGTCGAGACTGACGGAGGGATTTCGCTGTAAAGAACAAAAAGAGACATGCTTCTTCTCTAGGCTCGCTTTGATTTTCCAGACAACCTAAAGTGTTAAACTCTTGCTTATCATTTTCTGCATCATCATTTACCCTTTTATCTTCTTGTTTGCTTTGGAGAGATGTAGCGGGAGCAAGTTGGGTGTCGAAACCCAAACAAACAAACAAAAAAAAAAAAAAAAAAAAAAGATGATCTGGGAGAGATGGTGTCATTTTACCAGTTTAGTGTTTTTATGTTATTAGGATGATCGCAGTTATTACTTTAATCCTCATTATTTTGTATCCTCATCAGTATTTACTTATGACAACGAAATGGATGTATGCCGCTTTATATTCAGTCAACACCTGAGTTGGAATTTTTATTTTTTTATACTTTTCTGTCGCTTTTCCTGGAGAAGGAAAGGGCCGGAGCGTCTGATGTCTGGAATGTCAGGGTCGAGTTTGCCACAAAGACATTATTGCCTTGGAGAATGGACATCTGTTGCCTTTAAGAAAAAAAAAGAAAAAAAAAAAACAAGTTGTGAATGAGCGAGCGATGTGTGCGCGCGCGTGGGACGGCGGGTGGGGGGAAAATGCCGATATCTGGGTCTTTGATTCCATTTTTTTGGTCCTTTTTGAAAAGTGTTCTTATTTTTCATCACAGGGGTTTTTACGGTACAGATAGTATTCATTAAAAAGAGAAAAAAAAAATCAGATGGACAGTCTTATTTTTCAAGAACAGAACGTTCATAATGTGCAAAGAGAGAGACCTGTAAGAGGACGAGATAACACTATGGACCGAGACTTGTTTGCCGTCTCTAACCGGGACGACACACGAAGGACAAACGGGGAGCTTTTTCCTCGTATGTTGGCGAAACGTTCAAAGTCGAGACGGACCCGAAGTTTTTGGACGCGCGTTACCACGTGACCGACCGTTTCTGTCCTGGTCAAAGTGAGCCTGAACCAAGTACTTTCGAGAAAGGTTTCCCACTTCAGTGAAGCAGCGGCAAATGAAGCAGAAGATGCAAAATCCATTGCCATCAGATTTCAAAGTGAGTCATACATGGTGTTGTCTTTATTACTTTTTATTGTTATTCTTGTACAAAACAAACAAACGAAAAAAAGGTCAAACTGAAAGACAGTTACACTATCAAAACCATGCTGTATTAGAAACCTGTCAATATGTATATGAATTATGAATACACTTAAAAATGCTTCAACTTTGTTTCAGCCTTCTTCATCAGATTTGTGCGGTTTCTCTCTCTCTCTCTCTCTCTCTATTTTTTACTTCCCCTCCGTGTCTTTCAATGTTTCCAGCTGACAGGGAGGCTCTCTTTCACACGGTTACACCCTCCATAGAAGATCTGACAAACACGCCATTGAGTCTAAAACCTGTTGCGGCAAGCCCAGGACGGGCATTCACCGCAGGTTTCAGGCAATAATTAAACAGCCCTGCACTGACAGATTTAGTCAAAGAAAGAAAACAATCGTAGGGCTTGAGAAGCCGTAACGAGGCTTAAGTTTAACGCTCACTTTATTGTTTCCCAAACTGGCAGGACGATGCAAATAATCCAGAAACAATACTACAAGGACGACATGGCAGATGCGGCAGAAAAGCTGTATTTTCCTGTTTTTGGCTGTTGTTGTTTTTGTTACAGACTACAATCTGTTTTATGTGAGACAAATTTAGCTGTTTTAAGCCTAATTGGGTTTTTTGCAATTTTTTTTTTTCTGCAATCAAATTTTCAGATTTTGATTAAGAAATTAAGAAATATTTGCAAGGAATTTTCTGACGGTAAATGTGACCTTTCGCTACTCGCCCATATCGATCGCAGAATGTAACTTGGCATCAAGCGAGGCTGAGTCAGCAGTTCAGTAGAAGTAGGAAATATTCTCATAATCATGCGTCGGAGTGAAAAAGTGCGGGGATCTGTCGAGTTTTGCATGAATTTCCGTAATTTTGGAGTCACAAAAACTGGAGGCACCGATTGATGTCATTTGGTAGTGCACAGATAAAAACTGCTTTGATTTGATTGATAAAGTAATACGTACCGGTTATCAGAATCGGCCTGACATTCGTTTCAATGCAGCCCGTCCAAATTACAAAGACAGACAACATAAGAATTGGGAGGACAGGCGCCCGAATGATTATGCAAGTAATGTTTTAGTTTGACACGCGTTTTATCAGATGGATTCTACTTCTTCTGGAAGAAGTAGAATCCATCTGATTTCTGATGGAAATCTCATTTTGCAAGGAGCTGGGGAGGCCATGCTCTCTATTAGAGTTTCATAAGTCATTTGAAGAAAAACACATCCTCTCCCAGAATTGTCATGAACCTTGACCTCACTTGACCAAAGCACGCAATTCAGGTTAAGGCGCCAACAGACTTTGTCAGATGCCACTTTGTTGCATTTATCTGGAACAAAGTGAGAGGTCATATTTACCTCATTCTAGGACTGTGGCCCAGGGCCACACAAATTCACCCAGGGTGCGCAAAAAGCTACCCGGGCCGCACTTTGGACGCCGCAGCCTTAATCCATAGAGTTGTCATTTGAAAACTTCTTAAATTCACACAGGTTCTTTGGTATTTACAACAGCATATTAGGGCCATTGTAGGTATGGGGGGAAAAATGCATTTCTGCCAAAAGAATAAAAGCTCAAATTAAGAAGTTAATCTCATATATTTTCTAGGAAAAACTTGGAAATTTATGAGTTTAAAAAATCTTCAACTAACTGAGTATTCTCAAAACTTTTTTTTTCTAGTGAAATTTATACTTTCCAAGCTCAGAAATACATATATATCTTTTCTAGAAAATTTTATTGATTAATCTCAAAACTTCTGAGTTTTGTGGCGGAAGTTTACGGTTAATCTGGAACGTTAAATGTAACAAAAAAAAGTATAAAACAGAAACTCATAGGGGGGACAAACACTTTTTAATGGAACAGTACATACAGTTCAGTGCTTTGCACCCATCAGGTCTTAATGAATGAATTTCGTATGAATGCTGTTTGTCAGTATCCCAACTAAGATTTCTCTCTCCAAATGTCCTACTGCTCTTCAATATACAGTTTATCTCTCCAAATTTAAAGTTGTGTGTGTGTGTGTAGCTTTGGTCAGTGTGTCAAGGTTAAATCAAACCGACATTGCTTGTGCAGGCTGCAAAGCCTTGGCTGGAGATTGGGGGATGGAAAGGAGGAAGGGAATGAAATGGATCAAAATGAGTCTAGGAATGAAATTGAAACAGATGGACCTGAGCTGTCTGTTTTGGATTTATTTATACGGTTGGATTAAAGGCGTGTGTGTGTGTGTGTGTGATTGAGAGATACGCTCCTGCTTGTGTCGGAGTGACAGTCACACACCCCCCGTAGAGGTCACCGTGGTGACCAAAATCCTCCCGTCATCAGTGGAGCGGAGCGGGAGTGGGGAGCCGTCACTTCTTTTCCGCTTTTTCTCTCCAAGAGGAGGCTGAGGGAAGACAGCAGGTAAGAATCCTTCCTTTGTCTCCAACTCACAGTTTGACTTGAAGCGCTCGGATGTGTCTCGTCCGTCCCCTGGATGGTTTCCATGACGGTGGCAGATTTCCTCTCCAGTTAGATACGTCTTCATCTGGGCTGTGCGACTTTCTGTGTGTCTGCAAAAGTTGGTAACGATTAGCGTTTTGAAAAATTCATTCGTAGCCCTTTGCGACTTCTGTGAATTTTATTGGGACTTTTTGTGACCGACCAACACAAACGGCACAACGTTGGGAAGTGGAGCTAAAAATGATGCATTGTTTGAAGGCTTTTTTTTTTTTTTTTTATGAGCTAAAAGGAAAAAAAAAAAAGTTTTGACAGTGTGATGTGTAGTTATGTTCAGGCCTCTGAATCAGTACTTTGAAGACCAGCTACTGTCTCTTTAATTATTTTGGGTTTTTCTCTACCAGCCGTGTACAGCCAGAGTAGGGGTCAGCGACCTTTATGGCACTAAGAGCAGGTTTTGTCTTCGCTCCAGCTAAACAAAGTGTTGTAGGAATTTCATTTTTAGATTCAAGAAAACATTTTTTTTTCAAAAATTATGAAACTTTTCCATTAAAGAGGATAAATACATCTTTCTTACCAGAATGTTTACATTTTACAGTGGGGAAAAAAGTATTTAGTCACAATTGTGCAAGTTCTCTCACTTAAAAAGATGAGAGAGGCCTGTAATTGGCATCATAGGTAGACCTCAACTATGAGAGACAAAATGAGGGAAAAAAAATCAGAAAATCATATTGTCTGATTTTTAAAGAATTTATTTGGAAATAAGGGTGGAAAATAAGTATTTGGTCACCGACAAACAAGCAAGATTTCTGGCTGTCACAGACCTGTAAATTCTACTTTAAGAGGCTCCTCTGTCCGCCACTCATTACCTGTATCAATGGCACCTGTTTGAACTTGTTAACAGTATAAAAGACACCTGCCCACAACCTCAAACAGTCACACTCCAAGTTCCACTATGGTGAAGACCAAAGAGTGTCGAAAGACACCAGAAACAGAATTGCAGAGCTGCACCAGGCTGGGAAGACTGAATCCGCAATAGGCAAGCAGCCTGGTGTGACGAAATCTACTGTTGGAGCGATAATCAGAAAATGGAAGACCTACAAGACCACTGCTAATCTCCCTCCATCAGGGGCTC
>CAEGAE010086708.1:0-19853 GCA_903067095.1 Girardinus metallicus | reverse complement strand
TATATTTCCGACCTTCATCTTTTTAAATTTTCAAACATTTTTGAAAAAGCTCCAGGGAGCCACTAGGGCAGCACTAAAAGAGCCGCGGGTTGCCGGTCCCCGCTCTAGCTCATAGCTTTCCAATTTTGAAAACTGAAACACATTAAAACACGCATAGCATCAGTGTACGTACCAAACACCCAGCCCATTGACAGAGTTTCAAACACACAGAGGAAGAGGATGCAGGCTCCATTGCATGCATAGTAGTCAAACAGCTGGAACACAAACATCCCGCCCTTGGAATGACGGCAAAAGAGAAAGAAAATCATTTTCTTATTATGAAAGACGATTTCATCCATTGTTGACCTCACACTTGTGACAAAAACAATTGTAGAAGAGCGATTCAGTATTGAAAGGTATAAAACATTAAAGTTTGAACACTGAACACAGACTTCGGTAATCATGACGAGTTGAGAGAAGAAGCAAATGAGACAGAAGAACAGGAGGAAGCTCTCCCGGCGTCCTGCCCGTCGCATAACTCTTGGAAACATGTCAATGATGGACGTCATCACCACCTCCATGGCGACAAACTGAGCAGAGAGAAGATAATAACAGAATTACATTCAGATGAATACTTATGATCCTCCTTCAGTTGCCTGAGCAGCTTACTTGTGTGTCCAGACCCAAGAGGAATAGCATGACAAAGAAGCAGATGGACCAGAGCTGGGGCAGAGGCATCATGGCCACCGCCTGAGGGTATGCGATGAATGCCAGGCCTGGACCTGGAAAACAAAGCCAAAGTGATGATTTAATAATCTCCTCCTTTTAATATGCTTTTATTAATCCATCAACTGCCCTACCAGGTAAAACTCAATCTAAAAACACTGTGAAATTTTAGAGACTGCATAATGAATAAACAGAAATTTTTTCAAAGACATTGATATTTTTTTTCTTTTTTTCCAACAAAACTTAATAATTGTTTAGGCCAATAACATTTGCTTCCTGGAAACAATGAAAGTTTCAGTGCTTCATGTGTAAGATTAATTTGGAAGGTTGTCATGTTGCAACCACAAACTGGGGTTTTATGTCACGGATCGACACCAGCTGGTGAATAATTGAGGGGTGGAAGAAAAACTGGGAAAGGTTGTCATTTTCAGTTTTGAAAATAAAAATATGTTAAACCTAACATGCACAATGTTTGTGTTCAGGCCCCTTTGATCAACCATATGTAGAGTCAAACCTTTGTTGCAGCTGCAAGTCTTTTTGGGTTTGTCTCATGCTTTTCACAGAGACAGCATATTTTTCTATTACATGAACATACTTTGATATAAACCATTCTATAATAATTCTTTAGTCCTGCTGAGAAGGTGAGCCTTAGTCTCTAAGTTTTTGCAGTACCTATCAAGTTTCTTTGAGGATTGTCCTGAAATTAGCCCTGTCCATTTTTCCATCAACTCTACCCAGGTTTCCTGTTCCTGCTAAAAAAAAATAAAAAACCCTAGCCCCACAGAACTTCCATAAAGATGAGCTGACATATGACTGAAAATGTGTAAATATGCACCTGACTCGGCCACCTCTGCAATGGGAATGCCTTGCTGATGGGCCATGAAACCCAGCACAGAGAACACTGCGAACCCAGCTACAACACTGGTACCACTGTTCAGGAAACACAGCCACAGGCAGTCCCTATCAAAACAGAGCAATGCTACATTCATTGTGCTTGATACATGGATAACATACTTCAGCAAAGATGCAGAATGCCTATTGATACCAAGAAGCTGTTCTACCTGTAGCAGTTGTTATTTTGTTTGTTGTAGCTGCCCAGCACAGTTAGAGAGCCCACTCCAACACTGTAGGAGAAGAAGATCTGCGCGCCGGCCTCCATCCACACCTGCCCCAACAACAGCATCAGTGGCCACATTTGTCTCAAAACCCAGCTGTCTTCAGTCGTTCATCCCTCAGAGCCTACCTGAGGGTCAGTGAGTCGTGACGGTTCAGGAAGAAGATAAAAAACGACTCCTTCAAGAGCGCCGGGAAGAGTCAGTCCTCGAATCAAAAGGATTAACAACATGACATAAGGGAAGGTGGCAGTGAAGTACACCACCTGAAAAAAGGGAAAACACAAGCTCACAACTTGAAACTAAACTTTGAATAGCACCCTCTACATTTTTGGCATTTTTGGCAGTCATGTATTATGTGGTAGCAATAAGCTGTTGCGTAATTTCACTGAAATTCTGAGAAGAGTTAAGCCAGGCTAACCTCCCCGAGTAGATTTTTTTCTGAGTTCTGAAAAATCAATCTTGGTATTCTCTAAGCAAAACATGTAGTTCTTTAAAGTCCAGTGAAAGTGGAACAATTTGCACATGTTTACATATGTGATGTTCAGGAAAGACTTCTTTATTCTTTATTTTTCTTACCTGCCATGTACTCCAAACCACTGGCTTTTGCATCTACCGGTTGTTATGGTGACCACAAGATATCATTCTGTGTTGTAGTACTGACTTGTTTAGCTCTTGAACCTCTCCTTTATACTCATTGTGTGTGGTTTTAAAACAAATTCTTCCATTTTAAATGCTGACTACAGAGTATGTTCTGAGTGACATGCTATTTATACCCAAAGGTAATTAGAGGACGTGGATCAACAACTGAAACTTCTTAGACATTCTGAATAACTAAAAATATTAAATTAAAATTATATGTATTTTAGACTTTCTTGTGCTAATAACTGTAGCGCCAATAATTCTGTAAAAAAAAGATCAGCTGACCTTTCCTGTGGACTTGACTCCTTTCCAGATGCAGAAGTAGCAAATGATCCACATTACAATCAAGCACAACAGCACCTCCCACCTGATGCTGCCCACCTCTTCAATTCCCCCTGAGATAGCCAGGACACGCCGTCTAAAAATCAAAAACACATTTCATATTGGCCTCATAAGTAGATGAGCAGCTTCCTTATCTTTACTTACTCCCAGAATTCTGTGGCCGCTGAGGTGGAATTTGTCCTGTTGGTCCACTGGAAGGTGCTGTTTGTTGAAAAGTCCACACAGTCCTCTGAAAAAGATGGTGGTGAAAACGTTCTGTCACTATGGCTCTGTGATTATGTTGCGTCTGACAGCTAGGAACATTTTTAACACATCTGCATGCAACCTGTGTTCCAGTAGTTGTTGCAACTGGCCCAGGGGAGCTGGGAGCTGAAGGAGAAGATGAAATAGAGCAAAGCCCAGGACAGAATAATGATGTACGTCATGCAGCTGTAGAAGAGGATCAGCTGCCCTCCAAAGCCTATACCTGCAGAACAGAAAACAACAAAAGCCTTGAATTATCCAGTGACTGAAGTGAGATATTCCACTTAAACACAAATGTAAAGTTAGAAAAATGTTTGAATCAGGTTAATGTTTGAACCCTCAGGAAAGTCCTAGATATCAACAATCTTGTTAACATTTGACAAGTGCGTGCAAACAAACTGAAAGGGCTCATTTAAGATTTGATGAAATATTTCTAAATTTGCTGTTATTATTCTAAACTTCTATTTACAGGAGAACCATCCATTTTATATATTGACCTTATGAGTCAACAGCCCTGTTTATGATGTTTTACTTTCTCTGTTTCCAAAGAATAAAGTTCTGCTGGGGTTACCTTCTGCTAGCGGACACAACTTCCTCCAGCAGGTGATGCCCCCCTCCTGTGTGTACTGGCCCATGGTTGTTTCCAGCAGGAACAGAGGTACACCACAGGTCACCACAAAAACCAGATATGGCACCAAGAATGCACCTGATTTTATAAGAATAATCACTTACTTGGCTTAGAGGATCAAAACAACAAATTAAGACACTAGATTCTGACACTTGTATTGGCATCTCAACTAAAATCCTGACAAAATATGCTGAAGTTTGCGTTTAAAACATGAGGAAATGTAGAAAGACACAACTCCTTAAACGTTTTATTGTCAGAAAAGTAAAGTAAAATAATTTCCTAAAATATTTAGAATATAACAATGCAGGAAACCATTTATAAAATCAAAGATGAACCACAGACATTGGTTACATCCCTAAATAGAGTAATACACAAGATTTCTTTGGAAGGTTTTAATATGTTAGGTTTCCACGAAGGATAATGTTTTCCTGGAAGAATTTGAACCTTGAGTTAAAATCAATTAATGTTTTGACTGTTTCGACAATCATCAATTGGTCCTGAGAACAGGAATGTTGCACTTTGGGTCTTTGTTTGAACAAATCAGGTGGAATCGCCCTTTAGCCATTTTCCGAATCGGAGGCTAGAACTGGAAACCAACTTCAGCTTTGTTTTATTTAGCAGATCAGAGCACCCCATGTCATTCTGGTAAATTACATACTAATGTAAAAAGTAGGACTCTCCTGTGTGTGTGTGTGTATAAAATATAATCAAACTCATATGAGCTTTGTTTTATTAATCTTTACATTTTGTTAGAAGCCAAGGGTCCAGTGAAGCTCAGATGAGGAATGAATGGGACAACACAAAACAGCCAGAGACCTCATCACATTCAGCACTGGAGAAGGAAAACTCCCCACATGAGCATCACCACCCACAGCACCTTCACCTGTAGTTACTGCCAAATATAAGAAGAGCCCTATACAAGCCACCAATGCCAACATGTGTGTGTGTGTGTGTTCTAGCCCTCCTTGAAAACATTAAAGAGACTGAGAGGGTTCACAGTCTAATGCTACAGTCTCTCCTGAAACAATGTGAAGGACCAGTCGCTGAGGTTTTACCTGAGGTTTTGTTTTCCCTCTCTGGACTGGCACTGACTGTATTAAACCCGTTTCTACACATCCGGTTTCCACACATGTTTATTGTCTGAGCCTGATTTGGGGCAAATCTGTATGGTGTCATGCTCAGATGTTAAAAGTTGTTTCTTCAACTTTGAAACTGGTTCTCACCAGTTTCAAACAGAAGTAAATAAATTGTTGTTTTGTGTACATATATACTTGTCTTGGAAGTCTTGATTCATACCTACAAGTTTACTTTAGTATGCAGTTATGTCTTATAAAACTATATGAGATTGACATGTGACCTCATATTCATCGTGAAAAGTGAATAATATGAAGAATTTGGAAATTCTCATGGTAAAAAAATGTGGTCCCATTATTTTATAATTGTATATATTTTCAACTATTTCACACCTGTTGCATGTGTTGCAAATCTGTATATCATGTGATCCACACGGGTTTCACATATCTTATGTATCAATGTATATCACGTGATTGCCATGTGAATCACATGTGATACACATATGAGACGTAATGCACGTGTGATATACATGGGATGCACCTATGTATCACATGTGATTCGCATGTGATTTTACCACGAAACGTTCCAAAATCACACGTATAAATGTGCTTTTATCCCCAAATTTACAGCTTTGCATAATATACTTTTTGTAAAATTGTTATTTAGCTGACCGATGCATCTCATCTCGCCTTTTATTTCTAAAAACCTATATATACTGTATATTGTTTAAATTCGGGTCGCTGACATGACTGATTTCCACATAATTTTGATCAGGTTTTCTTATCGTAAAATAAATCCATGATTATCAGTTAAAATCCAACATCACCTTACCCCCTCCGTTTTTGTAGCAGAGGTAAGGAAACCTCCAGACGTTGCCAAGGCCAACAACATTTCCAGCCACGGCCAGGAGAAACTCCACCTTGCTCCCCCAGTGTCCTCTCTCCTCCACCTCAGGTGGAAGCTCTTTCTGGGCACATTTTTCATTCAACATACCAACTGATTTGGTCTAGACCCAGAGTTTCTCTTGATCTCTGAACCGTGTGTCAGGTTGTCTTTCTATGTACCACAGACATAATAAGCAACTGTACGGACAGTTAATCAGTTTTCAGTGGAATTGTAAATTATTTCCAAGCTGACTGTGATGTTTTGTTTATAGAGCTCGTTGTAGAGCTCTTGATAACTGTGAAATGGATGTAAATTAGTAATGGAATAGTGAAACGTGCTGCTTAAAATATTGCCCATTCATTTCAACACACTTCAACAGGTAGACACGTTTGAGATTGGTAGCAATGGCTTTTTATTCCAGGCAAAGAACTCATAAATCCTATTCTTATATTGGATGGATCTGCTTTGCCTTCAAAGAGAATTTGTGATGTGAAAGGATATTGTAGAGGGATAAAATTATGTCAATAGTTAATACTTATGTTGTTTAGCTGTTTTGCACAAAGGAAATGTGCTGTGTCAAATGTACTACAGCAAAATGCAAGTCAAGAGATCTGCATCAACCAACGGACAAACTGGACTGGTTGAGAACGCCACATACATGGACAGATTTGAGTATAAATACGCCCTGCTTTCAGTGGTTGGTGGGAAGGAGGTCCGGTGTGATGATTTGTTTTTATTAGCCAATTTCACTCCTTAACAATATTAACCAAACACACAGAAAGGTAAATATTACTTTGAAGTTTAGTTTATCTTGTGAATTTTGATGATCTGTGATGCTGTGAACCTGTTTCCATCCTAAAGATGTGTGAAGTCTTTTTGGAGTGTGTGGCTCTTTGAAACGCCTGAGTGTTTCTGAGACCCCGCCAGGCAAGTTAAGATCAGTAATCATTGGATTTTTGACAGAGTGGCTGGTGGGAAGGAGGTCAAAATAGCTAAATCAAAAGAAAAGGTTTAACAGAAACAAAACAAAAGTTCCATCACCATCTCAGTCCCTAAAGATAATTGAGAACATTTGTGGAGTGAGCTGAAGGGAAGAAAATACACATCTGGATGTACAGAGACATCATAGAAAGAGGAATGGAGAAATATCTCCCTTGCTCAGTGGGCTCCAATAACTTTAAATATAAAAAGAGACTATTAAGTTCTAGTGGTAAAAGAGAGCTGTTCAAAGAATTAACAGGAGAGGTATCAATAAGTGTGAAATCAGAAATCTTCTGAAAGGTAATTATTACGCATTGTTTTTCCCGTCCCACTAAATAACTATATTCAAATGAAATATTATGTTCATTAAAGGTTTGTGGTGAGAGATCATGCTGTCGCAACAAAGAATTCATGTATTTGGAGGCTTTTTACACATCTTTACCACTGGTGCAACGTGTGGGGGGTGCTAAAATAATTTATCCTTTTTCATCTTCCTGCTATAAACATTTCAGTGCTACCCTACACTTTTCTCACTAAAATGTACCATCTATTACTTTAACATTTATTTTTTTCATAACCTATTAGGAAAGTTGTTATTTGGTGCTTTGGTGCATTTTATAATTATTAGTTTCACATTAAAGCATTATCAGCATTTATTTGAATTAAGTGCACTTCCTGTTATACTTTTCTTTAACAGGTTGTATGAAGCAGCAACACATTTGTAATTACATAGATCTACATCAGTGGAGACCACAGCAGGCCCACCAGTAGGAAAACGACGCCTGTCAGTGCTGCTCGGCTGGTTCCACTGGTTTCTGTGGTCGTGTCATTCTGTACCCTCTGCTGGTCAGATGTCAGAATGCAGCGCTTCATATTTCCAGCTTTGTCCCACACCAGCAGCTCGGCTTGAGGTGAGCAGCAGCTGGACTTGTACACGACCCACAGGGGCTGTGATGAACCCAGTCTCCACTCAGACATATTCAGAGGGGGCTCCCCTGTCCGTAACCTGGCTTTGTGGTGGTGATGCTGATGGTGGCCGGTTGTTTTGTTTTTGTGTGGGTGTTGATGCTCCAGGTCTGGCAGGGTCTCCTCAAAGCTGTCCTCCGTGGGTGGCGGCTTGCGGAAAATTGTCAAAACACCGCCGCCTTTCTGCATCTGAAGGGCAGCGAGGCCAGAGTGGACATCATCAGACACGACCAGAGATACTCTCCAGCTGGACTTGGTGCAATCCGCCGGACAGTCAGACTGGATCCGTACAGCAGAGCAAGACGGTGGAGATCTGTCAGCATCCTGTCAGAAAGCAATGGCAAAGACCATTCAAGGAGGAGTCTGTACTAATGCTTGAAAATATGAATCAAATACTTTCTTTTGCTCACCAAAGGGACTACAGTTAAAAATGCCACTGCATAGTTTGATTCCAGTGAGTTCAGTGCGAGAACAGTGAGCGTGAGCGTCACAGTCGCTCCAGCCTGAGCCGTGGCAGGAGTGAGGAGGCTCACCTCTGCATCGAAAGAGTCTTGTTCCTCAACAAACAACCTGATTAACAAAAAGTCAATTTCTAACATAGAGTTAAAGAATCTCCCTACAGCAGATTCACTTCTATTCTGTCTGCGTACCTGTGTGGCCCCCTCGTCAGAAGATAACCCCAGTCATCGTCAGCTGTTAGATTAAAAAGTTGAGCAGGACCGTGGTTGTAGATAGTGAAGATCACCACTGTGTGGTGGCCTGGTACGAGCTGGGGGGTCGACATCATCTGAAGAGATTAAGATGCACAAAGTGATAAGTGAACTATTAAAACTATAGAATTAAATTGCAGTAAGTGGACAAAACTGGACATGTTTATTTATATGTCCAGTTATTTGGTCATGGCCAGAAAAGGTCCCTAGATCAGCTTCAAATTAAAAGGTTATTTTAGTGTTTATTATGGAATCTTGGCAAGTTTTGATAACCTTGAATTTTTGTTTGACTAGTCAAACAGAAACTGAATTATTCTACACTTGAACTCTTAATTGTTTTTTAAATTCACTTTAAAATATTTAGTTTTTGAAAACATTCAGAAATTTTCTGAACATTTGTCTGAGATTAGCGCTAACTTAGACTGAGACAAGCATGGGAGCAATAAAAATGAACTCAGCAATACCAAATTGATTAAAAATAATTCATATTTTTTTTTACCTTTATCTGAACGTGAGTGGGCTGAATCTTCTCTGTGGAAACTCTCTCCAGCTTGTTCCCTCTGCTGTCCAAGCCTACAAGTTGAACACTGAAGGGAACTGTGGGGACGTAGTCCACGATGCCCACAAGCTCCTCCAAGCCGTGGGCGGGCGCAGACGAAGACTGATTCAGCTTCACCTCCTGAAGACTCTCTCCTTCAGCACCAAGCAGCGTTGCGTAAAATGACCCCTCTTGAGATCGGCCTGTGACCGTGAGCACCAGGAAGGCTGGGGCACCTGAAATATATATATATATAATGTATGGTAACCACACATTAAAGTAGCAGAATTTTTGAAGATACATATTAACACCCAATAAATAAACAATGCTTCACCTGCCACAGGACTGCCCTCCACTCTGGCCAGACCTGGATGTGTATCATTAGTCACAGTGGCAAAATAGTACAGGAAGTCTACACTGCTGTCACCTGGTAGTATGAATCAGAAAACAAATATTTCTTAGACTGGCCTTTCACTTCCGGTCATGTTAAAACATATTGTAGATATGTTCTTTCTTGTTTACCTATCACAGTGAAGGTTAGGTGATCGTCACTCTTGGCTTGCAGCTTCCATTGACCAGCCTGAACAGGAGGCAACAGTTTGATACGATACAAACCCTTGAAGTGCTCCAACTCTGCTAGATGGCCTTGCTCTCTCAAAATAGATTGTCTTTTGTCTGAAAATTGAGAAGACATTAACAGGTTACTCAACTGTCTTCAGGTAGAACAGAACACTGCAGCCAGACTTTAGACCAAATCACAGAAGTTTTGTCACATCGCACCACTACTCATTCCCTGCATTGACTCCTCATCCACTCCAGAGTACACTTTAGGATCTCGGGCTTTGAATGGCCAATCACCAGAATACATGTTGGGACTTTCCAGCAGATCCCTAAGATTATGTGACCACAGCCTACTGGTTGTGCCACGTACAAATTTGGAATCTAGAAGTGACAAAATCTTCTCAGAAGCGGTCCAGGACCCTGTAACACTCTCCCCTCTCCTTTTAGTTTAAAGCTTGTTTCACAATAGCTTTTAATTAACTATTCAATGTACTTATGTCTAATGGCTTTGATGTATTTTGTGGATAATTCTTTGTGATCTATAGCTTGAAAGGTCATACATAAATAATGTTTTACATATTTATTTATCCCAAGGGAATTCTAAGAAGGTAGTGTTGAACTGTGTGTACTTTTAACTCAGAAAGAGAAGAAAAAAATACGTATGCTTCTTGATATAGAATTCCATATTCAGATACATTCTCCTGACATTGATTGGAGGAAACATTTTTGGAAACCATGCAAACATTACCTGATGGACTGGTGAGGATACATTCAGTCATGGTGCCCGTTATGTGTAGGATGACGTTTGCTACTGAGCTGTCAACTCTGAAGGAATGCACAGACATTAACTCTGGATCACTTTTTGCACGGAAGAGGGTCACCTGAGAAGAAGAGAGTGGTTTGGTGTGCAGCTTTGATTCACAGCTAAAAGTGTGATATGTTTAAAAAATATATGGAGTTAACTATATACCTTGTCCACAGCAGTGTTGTCCTCCACTATGGCGGAGACCTTGTGGATGTCAGAGTTGGTGGTGAATACAGCCATTCCTCCTGACACAACGGACAGGGAGGAGTAGAGAGAGAAACGATTGGGGGACAGAGGTTTCTTGCTGCTTCTCTTCCTCCTCCTACTTTTCTGTGTCTGCTCTTCAGTGAGGAGAAATGTTATCTGCAGAAAGAGCAACCGCGAAGGTGAACACAAATACCTCTTCCTATGTCGCAATCTGCTTGTGATTTCAGTGAATATGCCTTGTTCAAGGCATACACAGCAAGTGCATTAAAAGATGAAATAATGTGGCTCATAAAAATATATACTGATATTTCCATAATTATTTAAATATATTTTAATTGTACAAATACTGAAATATTTATTCTATTATTATTTCGGTATTTATTTGGATTTTTTAGGTTTCCAGTTCTGCAAATATGGAATAAGTTAAACATTATTCACTCAAGCACTTTATATTGTTCCAAACATTTGATTGGCTACCAAGGACAGCCATTTAATTTTCAACCAATCCCATTGTCTCTAACATTGTGAAGTCTGCAGAATGATTTTGAGCAACAGGTCAAATTAATATAAAAAACAAATTTAATAATAATAATAGATTTTTTTCACATACAATCAATTCAAATGTTAACAATTGTAATAATTTAGAGTTGAAATATTTTACTTGTTATTTATTTACTTCTCTGTTGATCTCAATAACGCTTCCATTGCTGGGAAAATTTAAAAAAGTCTCTTCTTTAAAGTTGTACCCACCTTGCTCCGTTTCTCAAGCGCGAGCGCCTTCACAGCATCAAAGAGATAAGCGTCTTTGGGAGAAGCGTCAGTGAAAACAAAGATTTCAGACTCTGGTGGGCTGTGAGTGAGGGCCAGCTGTAAACACACATATAGGTCGTTAGCATGTACATATTTTTGTTTTGCATAGAACTCACTTCTTCTTCACAAGGCCTGACAACTGAGTGTTGAGCAGAAATAAAGCCACCAATCAAACGACATTGGCAAACACTGCTATCGTGTGGATAAAAAGGAGACCTACAACTGTATTTCACAGTCTTGTAGAAAGTTATTACTTATACACTGTTTGACACAAATAAAATAAATACATTTCAAAGTTTAAATATTTTCAAATTTATGCTCGACTTTTGCAAGCTTTGCAGGGCCAGATAATCTAAGCCACTTCCTCTCTGCCAAGTAGCTCAAACTCAATCAGATTGGACAGATTTAGATACAAATGACTGTCACGCATGAGTTAGAGGAAAACTAGAGAATAGTTGGTCAGCAACTGCTTTGCAAAGCAGCTCTGGTTCTTCATCAGAAGTGTTCTTAAACAATGCCATAAAACATTATCTACAAACACTTTTTTGTTGAGTGTTATCAAAGTGTTACTGAATGTCCTTCAAAGAAGCACGAAAGAGTGACTTACAAAAAAATAGCACATATAACTCATTTCTAACTTCACCCGTTGTTTTTGTTTTTTTTACAATTAACTGTATTCCTTTAGGATGTATTGTCACCATAAATACAATTTCACCAGTAGGGCCTCCATATTATAATCATGAGAAGTTTTTTTTACTCTGAATATTTTAGCTTCTAAATTTACCTGAATGGCAGAAAAACACATTTCCGGTTCATCTCCTCCACCCAGAGCCATCAGGGTCTCCATGTGCTGCATGAACTGGTTTGGATCATCAGCTTCATAAACTGGTCCAAATTCTTTAAAATTAAAAAAAATATAATAACAGTTACACAATTTGTTTGTTTCTGTACCTGTTGTTCTAAGAAAGCATAAAAGAGAAGTGTTATCCCAAGATAATAAAGCAATGCATGCTGCATTTTCTTAAGACAAACATTTACTTTCATGATTCAGCATTGTTTTTGAAAAATAATAGGATAACTGGTGATTGTTGCAGGATAAAAACCTTTAGAAGGCCATTTAGCTATGGTGGATGATGCATTTTTATCTTTTACAGGAAGATGAAAAAACCTTGCTGATAAAACCCAAGCAAGTGACAACAGATCAATCCGACCCTTATATTTTACCTTGAATTTACTGAAATAAGGCCATCAGAAATTAAACTTTGCTCATTTTCAGTCATTGCCTTGCTTTTCGTTGTCCATTTGGAATATTTTCATATTCTAAATATCTCAACACAAGATTTTCATCAACAATATTCAATTAGACTAGAAATGCTTAGTTTTTTACATACATGACAGACATGTGTTAAGAAGATGTAAAGCAACTTCAAAACTATTGGCATAAATTGTATAAATTTAAATGTATACAAAAGTTTAAAGGAGCTTCCCAAAAATACATCAAGGCCTCCAATTGTAATTGTTGGTTTGTTTTTTTTTTCTTTACGACGGTAAGGAAAATCTAAACGATTATCAGACAAATGAAAGGCACTGAATTGTCTTTTTTTATTATTTTTTATCAGGGGTAAATGTATTTATTTACATAAAAAAATGAAATAAATTAATCTGTCTGTTATTTCATGGAATTAATACCAAATTGAAAATGTCACAGAATTTCTCTCACTGTGAAGCTTGGAGATTTTTCTTTTAACAACACTCGCCAACTTCCTTACTTTGGACAAGTTTAGATGTATTTTGTTGCAGATGTTTAGGATGATCAACACACAACTACCGTACTTAAATGACAAGTTCTCCTATGTTTCTCTTCTGGAACAAAGCGTGCCTACTTGTCATGCTGTAAACCCGAGGAAAAGGTGAAGGAGTGAACTGTATGAAAGAATAAATTGCTGTGCTACAGCTCCATTTACTTGTGAAGGGTGTCAACAAAAACTGAAAGTAGGGTCACCTGGATCATGGAAGGGCACAAGGAGAAAGGTGCCAGGCTGCTCTGCATGGCTGGCTCGGCTCTGGATGATGGAGTGAGCCCTCAGTCGGGCGGCGGTGATCTCCTCGAACATGCTGCCTGTGGTGTCCATGACAAACACCAAAGCAGGAGCCTGCCTCACGCTGAAGAGCCTGTCAACGGATGTTTTTCATTGATTCATACAGTAGTACTGAGAGAACTGCATTAGGCGTTTGTAGCATTTCATAGGATTAGTCTCAACTTACTTAAGGAAGGCCTTGGGGCCCACAGTGTCTTTAAGATCTCTCAGGGCAGTCTGGGTGGCTATGGCAGCCAAACCTGCAGCTTCCACATGAAGGTAATGGTGAGGGGAAAAGATTAATGAGGCGGTGTCTTTGTTGATCCCCCCTCTGGCGCTCAGAAGAGTACTTTTGTCAAAAATGCCTCCATGGCTGCATTTGCCTGTAAGAGAAAGGTTGGTTCTGCTGAGGTTCATGGGTTGAGCAGGGAGAATGAATAAATACCTCACAATTTAAAAAAAAATTAACCCACTGAACTGCAGGTACATGAACTTTTACCTTTAGGCTTAAAGGGAAGAGAGCTGGTGGTGTACCCAGTGGTGAGCAGGTTTGAGTTTTTCAGAGTGGGTAGAAGATTGTTTCTGCAGGTAGGAGTGAAGCAGTCCTTACAGGTCGGTGTATCTTCTGCCAGCATAACAAACAAACAAACACATTTTCAGACGTAACTAAAATAGTTGAAACACAGATGATAAATTTTTATTCCTCATTATTGTAAAATAATTATTTAGTGCCTCTTTTTAATGCAATGTAGGCTGTGAAGGAACTCTTTATTGACACACAAAGTAGAATACTATGGTCTTTAGAAGTACTAAGTGTGGGGATTTGAGTTTTTCTGTGTGTTTTAGGTTCTGTTTCTGTGAGTTCCCTGTGATGTCCTGTCTCTCTCCCCTTGATTGTTTCCCAGGTGTGTCTCGTTCCCTTAATTGCCCTTTGTGTATTTAAGCCCACCTGCTGTCTCTGTCTGGGTCAGATCCTTGTCCAGTGTTGTCAATTGTCGAACTGCTTGGTCGTCGTGTGTCGGCATCAGCTCTCGTATTCTGTCTTATTCTGAACAGTTGCTACCAGTGACTAGCTTTAGCTCTCTTATCACTGTGCTGCCTGCTTGTTGTGGCTTGTTGAGCTGTCTTCATCATTAAAACCATCATCATCTTCACTTCAACCTGGGTCTGCCTGCGTTCTCCCTCACCACCACACCTCAACTTCATGACACTAAGTGCCATTATGAAAGTGTGCCATGTTACTGGTCATAACAAGCAACAAAATTCATTCGTGCAGTGATTTCAATTCCAGTTGCAAATATCACTGACAACACACCATAGAAACTAGAAGCTCTGAGTCACAATATGCACTTTTGCCATATATATTCAATAGACTGTACCATGAGTATTACAAGATAAAGTGAACAATTGCATTACCATGTGTACTTTTCTATTTTTCATTGTAAATTATATTTTATTTTATTATATATGCAGAATAAAAGTAAAACATACATTGGTATTTACAAATAGCATTAATAGGAGACATACATTTATCTTGATGTCAGTGACATTTTTATCATATTGAAGATCTGAATGGTTTACCTTTAGCTACAGGAAAAGCAGGCTCATCTGGCTGCAGGAGATGCAGGTAAATTGATTTTTTGCCCATCTCCACCCAGTTACTATGGCTGTAGAAATCCTGATATACAAGAATTTGTTTCACCATTAAGAAAAAAAATACTTATTTTTCCAAACCCTAAGACTAAGTAGCTATTAACAAAAATGAAAAAAAAAAAAACATAAACTGTGAGGAGGAAAGTATTATGATTATTATCAGATCTCTGATCCAGGTTCAGTTTGTACCTGTAAGGCATGGGACAACTGACCCAAGCTGTGACGGGCGCCCTCGTACTTTTTGGCTCGTACTGAGAGAATAATCTGAGTCCAGAACTCCCGAAGCTTCGCAATAGAGTCGTCAATTCTTTCTGAGTCAAAGTGGTAAACCGGGTTACCTCCAGTGGCTCTCTTAAGGTCCATGTTTGCATTGGAGTTCACCACGTCTTTCACGGCTCTCCAGAATCCACGGCCAAGGTAAATCTGTGAGGAAAAAAAGAGTTGGTGCCTTCTGGTGATATGTAAGCTGATATATTGTTATCTCAATCAGTTCTTATGCAACCACAATGTGATCCAGAAAACACAGAAAATAAACAAAGTCAACATAACCTCACATTTTTCTCTCCTTGGAGGTCATGCTGTTTTGTGGTGTCCCTCAGGACCTCCTGGGAAACTTTGATGATGGCCTGTTCTGTGATGTACTGGTGTGTGTGTGAGTCAAAGGACAGAATCAAAACTTTGGACCAGAAGTTGGGAAAGAACCCCATGCATGGTGACACCAGGAACAGAAGACATAGCAACAAGGACCAGAGCATCTGTCTTTGACGTCTGCCGCAGGTTCCTCTATCTTGTGACATAATGAGTCAGTAGGCAAGAAGGTCTAGAAGCAAGACTCAAAATTCAGACAATTGCTTAGCAAATTATCCATTCTCCAAAAAAAGGACCGGATCTGCAGTTTGGAAGAAGAACACCAAAAACAGGGTTTGCATCAACATGTTGATTATCACCAAACCATATTGTTTAATAAGATGTTTCCTTTTTGTGTCTTTATCTTTCACATCCCTCTTCCCCTCATTCCTCTTCTTGTTCTCAGCCTTTTTTTCTTATTGTTCTCAATTTCTTTTAACAAACACAATAAGCTGGGGTGTTCTCACAGTCTCATGCTTTGTTTCAGTGTTTCCCAGAGACAGTGAAACAAAGCATGACACTGAAACAGCATCACTCTCCATCCCACCAGTTTGTATTCAGCAGGTGTCAAACCGATGACTTGAGCTCATAAAACACTAGTATGGGGTAGCATTTCTTTTTGCTTGTTTCAAGCAATTTCACTTAATGTTCGTCTGTACTATTTTAACTAAACATAAGCTAATTTTTACCTTCCACTCTACTCAAATATCTCTTTTCTGCAGTCTCTTGAGGGTCTGTTAAGTCCGAACCATCTGTATTAGAGCTTAATCAAACTGTCTTACCTTAGTTAAGGGAGGATGTTTTGCAATGTTCTGGCTTTTCCTGATATCAAAGTTTTTTAGAGAGCCGTCACAGTACAGAACCACAACAAATCAGAGTGCACACGGCAACACCACAACCTGTGAAGCAGAAGATTCTTGTTCTGAGTGTAACCACGTATATCTGCCTGTGAAGCAAAAAAAGAAAAAAAACCTCTCATTTGTCTGTCCTTGAGTCCTCATTCGCAGCTTGTAGGGGAAAAATAACAAAGGAATGACAACCAAAATATCAACTTTGAAAAAACTTTGTTGCCCTTGGATAAGAGTCTGAATGGTGTTGCTGGGTCTTCACTTTGTTTCTTACTGTTTCTTACAACGAGGCAGAAGATCTCATTTTGCAGCCTCCCCCATTGTAGCTTCCTGCTCCTTCTAGTCCCTATTAATCCATGGTGCATTGATTCAATACAATAGGGTTGCATATATTACCAACCGGGGTGTTCAGGCTAGGCATACCCCAACCCCCCTCCATGCCTGCCAACCGTCACTCTCAATTTTCCTCACAAGGGGAAAAAAACACTCCTTGTCAAAAACTTTAACTCCCAGACATGTTTCTCCTCTCCCTGTTCACCAAGACTTTTGATTGATTCACAAAGCTGATGTCTAGGTTGTTGAAGACAAAACAGAAAATGATCATCCTTTTTTCTTTCAGTCAGTCAATATCACTTATCAGGAGGATTGGCTGATTTAAAAAAGAGAAGCAGGGCCTCACAAATACTATTGCATTACGTGCAAAAAAAGGATTTTAGAAGTTGTGAATGTGGGAGGTGGAGTCTGCTAAACCCCAGACTTTACTGGAAATCGGCTGACAGTGATGGTTTCCTGTTCACCTGTTTTTTAATGTATCTAGTTTTCTTGTTGAGCTACTTTTGTGTCTGACTTTGCAGTCAACCCAGTTCAATCACAATATGGTTTCTGTAAACCAGAAATTGCATATTTCAAATGTAACAATTGATGCTATTCGTTCTCTCACATATAATATGCCAGAGAAAACACTTTTAATACCAACCACATGCACAGATGACCCTTCTGGATGCCATGTGTGATGACTTCACAGCAGATGCCTACCAAGACTGGATAAGACACTAAACGATTCTTTTCATGCTGCAAAGCAAGAGAAGGTTTTCTTTGTGTTGTAGACGAGAATTTGTGACCCAAAAGTCAGGAACTTCAGGAGGTGTAAGAATACTGCACTGTAATTCCTAGAGCACTCCATGTATTGTTTTCCTTAAGGAGATTGTTCCCATCTATACTTTTTTTTTTTTTTTTTGATCTCTGTAGTGCTGTTTTTTCCCCTCTGTGCTACAAGGACATGGTCAGCCAACAAAATACAGTACTGCTAAAAATTTGAATGTTGTCATTAGATAATCTTCCACGGCTACAACATATAATTTTCATTAAACTACTGCAGAAGCTAGCCTACTCGTTCTTTGTATACAGAGTTCACCATCAAGCACCAACTGTCATCAAATATCATTTTTGGAGCTTTAAATATTGTAACCACATCCCACAGTATTTTAAAAGCAGAGATGGACAGTCAATTTTCTGCAACCAAAGTTAATAGAAGACAAAATAAGTACCCATGTGTATGCTTAGTTTTTTTAGGCTACTTTAGTTGGATGTTGTGAATTGCAGAAATTGTGTTTCACATTTTGATATGTGGTTGGACACAAAAACTTTAAATTTAATAAGGCCTATATAAAGCAGAAAACAAACAAATAAGAAAATCACATTCCCAACATGGATTGCTTGGATTAATTGTTGAAGTGTATTGAAGGATTAAGTGGTTGTCTTTAACTAAGGCTCAGCGAGATGTAGCGGTGAAGACTCTAATAGACAGGCTTAGATGAATGAAAAGAGGATTCTATAAGCCAAAATTACAAATCGGTGCACATAATCTGAGGGAAATCAAAGACAATAGAGTTTTGAAAAGAGATACAGTCACTGTTTTTTCTTTATTGGTTACAGACGACACACAAACAGCTTCCCATATTGGCACCATTATGTTTAACCGTCATACTTATGCACTCTGAATCTTCCAGCGGTGGTCTTTATTGGCACACACCTTCATATATGGTGGTCTGCTGCTCACCATTATCTTGTTAGTTATCAGATTCTGGATTAATAAATTTCCTTTTGGTTCAGCCAAGCTTAAAGAAAACAGAAAGATATTCAGTTTTCTTACAGTACTAGAAACTATCCCAAGATGTTTACAGCAGACTAATAGATCAGTGAAGTGTAAATATAATTAAGTCATTCTTATTTATATTTATAACTATTCAAATTTTCATAGTTAAAGAAAGTAGGGAAAACTTACTAGTTTTTATTCAATAAGCAACTGGGACCAAGTGAAAACCCAAAACTCCACCCACCTGATTTTCTTTTACATATAAGTGCCTGTTACCCAGTGAAGGTGGTTTCTGTTTATTTGCAACAACATCCCAGGTAGGTTTATATTTCTGCATTTTTATACTTCTTATTTTGTTCTGTCCTTCATGTTTCTACATTGTTTAGGATGGTGCACAATTTGAATTTGTTATAAATATCAGAATAAATAGGAGCTACATTGGTTTTATTTGTATAAGTGAAGAAAAATATTCAGTGACACAGAAAGGTTTGCTTGCGTGCTATGGTGTAAAACTGTGCTTCCCCCTCCTCCACTAGTTCTCATAACTCCTTTGGTTTGCCCTCACCACAAACACCAGGGAGTTATACTTTCATTTTCAGGTGTGATTACAGCTGTCTTTGATTGTATACTCTCATAGTCTAAAAGAATATTTTGTCTTCCTAAAATAATGGTCTATGTCATTTTTTGCCAAAAGTGATATTTTTTGCCTAAAACATCTTTTGGAAAGAAAAAAGTGGTGAATTATTTTTTGCCAATGAGTAAGGCCATTATTTTAGGAAGGTGACGATTTGTAAATTGGATTCATATTCTTCCTATATTTACTTACGGTCTAAATAATTTTACACCTATTAAGGTTGTATTTTAAGAGTACTGTCAATTCTCATGCCAGGATCTATTTTATTGGACATATAGCTTTCAATTTTTCATATATTGGAGTCATTGCACTAAGTCCGGGTAACTTCATATTATTGCCATTATAATCAGAATCATCACGTTGTTAAAGAAAGTTGCTAAAATCTCACCATAACTGTTTTTTTTTTGGTTTTTTTTACAACAGATCACTTGGAAATACATTTGCAGAACAGGCATGGCAATAAATTGCTTTGGTCTGCTGACGGCTCTGAGAAGACAAGGTGTGGAGAGACATTAAAAGCGTTCCTCTGACAGAAAATGTTTTAAAACAATGAACAATTGTGAAAAAGAAATTTGCTTTTAGTATAAAAATTCTGAAAAGTTCCTATGTCAAAAATATGTCTGCCTTTGTTGCAGTTCCTCTGAAGAGCATTGATGCTCAGCTGGAGGTGAAGGACCATGTAGCTACTCTGGTCTCCACTCTGAACTAT
>CAEGAE010086707.1:0-47177 GCA_903067095.1 Girardinus metallicus | reverse complement strand
AAACACATATATTGAATTTAAGGAGTTAGATCATGTAATAATTGATGATCAACAATTAGCATTGGCTACCACCAACAGCATGCTAAACAAACAAAACACTTCACTACTCATGAATTCCATATATAGTTCAGTGCCTGACAACTTCATGGCTCCAAGCTCACTGGGTGTTCAGATCTACATGATTTTTATATTGTGAGTTTTAAAAGTGCATAATAAACAAATAGATAAACTAATTGTTTGCTTCCAAGAAGCACAAATCTGTAGCTCCTTTGCCTCCAGCTTTCCCCCTCACACCTGACTGGGAAAGCTGGAGCAGGCCTCAATAACCACTGCAGGTGCAGTGATTGGTTGAATGCACTGTGTGACTGACTGTTAGTCCAACCAATGGAGCAGCAAAGGTGGGATTAAGGGCAATTTTCTACCCTGGGTTACACATGTTCTCCCTGTGCATGCGTGGTTCTCTCCGGCTTCCTCCCACAGTCCAAAAACATGACTGTTAGGTTAATTGGCCTTTTTAAAATATTCCCTAGGTGTGAGTGTGTGTGTGCATGGTTGTTTGTCTGTCTGTCTCTGTGTTGCCCTGCGACAGACTGGCGACCTGTCCAGGGTGACCCCGCCTCTCGCCCGGAGCGTTAGCTGGAGAGGCACCAGCATCCCTCCTGACCCCACTAGGGACAAAGGTGTTAGAAATGGATAGATGTTAAAACTGTCACTGTTTCATGACAGCATAGTAAAAATCAAGTAAACTAAGGTCCTCCACCTGTACTATAGTACTATTGCAGTCTGCACAAATGCATCACTTCCACGTCAGAAACAACTTACCATTACAGGAAAACTTTATCTGCCATCGGTGGCAATGCTAACATGTCTCATATTATACTGTCACGGAATAGTGACAGTATTAAATATGTAAAAACATTTTTCAAAAATTACGTACTGCAGCTTTAAAGCACATTGGTAAAGAGTCCAGAAATCATCCCTGGTTTAACTGAAACAACAAAAAACTGGGGCCTGCATATCTCTGTGGAACCAACAGACTAGTCTCCAGTCAGCCCCCTTTTCTTTAGATTTCCCTTCCAGCAGTCTTGTAATATTATGAAATGATCTTGATTAACAGTTTTCCAGGTTTTCTGGAGATCTCAGAAATTTTAAGCCTAGTACAGTTAAGATGGGATGTTGTGTTCTACATACTTTGATTTATTTTTTGGAATTTATGTATTTAAAATAAAATAAAAATTACAATCCTTTGCCATGCACGTTCACCCCAAACTATTACTCTGTGACATGCTGAGTTCAGTCCGATGCCACCAGCAGACAGTCCTCCACTCAGTCTTGAAGTCCTCTTATAACAAGATGATACTCAAATATGCAAAACAATTCAAATTTAATGCAAAAATACTCTAATGATCCCAAAGGGGAGTTAAATAAACAGCAAAGCTGTACAAAGACAGACTGGAACCAAATTGACAGAGCAAAACAAAAAGAGAGAGAGGTGGGACAACAAAAGAACAAAAAATAAATAACATGGCATAAGCAACGAAATATTTCATTTTAGTTCCTGCAAGGTAATCACAAAGGACTGCTAGTAGAAAACTTGACATTTAATAGAGGACAATGTGTACTTTGTTTTTGCTGTTTCGTAATCAGATGACTTTCAGAGAGGGATTATCCGCTGGAGATGTGAAGGCTCATTCAATCTCCACTTGACATTTTTAACCACAGATTGCTCAATGTGCTGTTGAGGTCAGACTCAAGGTCTGAGCTGAAAATAGGTGAGAACATCTATCTGCTTAGAAGCAAATATAAAGAAATAGCGAATAAATTAAACTTTTGCAAAGAACTGTTGTAGGTTTACATGACCTAAAACGTCTAAGGTCTCTGAGATTGGCCATGATGACATGTTGACACTGGGTCAATGCTTCAGAGGTTCACAAAATTTAAGGAGAGAAAACCTAAATCATCTAGAATTCACAACTTGATAGTCGAATCAAAAATTTATTCTGCATCTGCTATTCAATCTCCTATGAAATAAAATAACTCAAAGGAAGAACCAGTTTTGTGCACAACCATAACAGAAATATTATCATAACTCAAGAGTCTGCATGTTTTGAAAGTCGTCAGTTACTTTTTCTTTTGGTAAATTCATGAACAATCCCAAAGATGTGCGCCGAAGCAACATTTAGAAATTAAAAATCTGCTGAACTCAGTAGGTAAACCATTGTTGTGTTTACACATCTTACCTGATCTAAAACAGGATGAACGTAATTTCAGTAAGAAAGGAAAATGTTTTGTATGGTTTGTATGTAAATATCTGATTTCACGTGTTAAATATTGTAGACATGGTTGACAGTTTCAGACCAAATTTAAGGTTCGTAGCTTCTCTGAGTTAGATATTAAGACGTTTCAAGAATCCTAGAACTTATAGGCATTTTCCTCAGTCATTAATTTCACCTTGTCTCACGTTCAAGGTGATAAACATCTGCTGAGACACAACAGATAAATGTCTTTTTTTTTTACTTCTTTCTCTCAGACCTGAACCTTCTGCTGTTGAGCACTATCAGAGACTATCTTCTGTATTTCTGCTTTCTGTGTGTGAGTGCGTGATTTTAACGGCATTGTTTGAGGGGGTGCATTTGGGAAGCACTAATTAGGACTCGAAACCCACTCAGTGATCAAACTGATATTTTCAAGCCAAGCAAATGTAGGTTTCATATGTAGAATTTAAGAGACGTGTGTGTGGGGGTGTGTGTGCATGTGCGTGTGAAACAAACGCCACAGCATCAATGGAACACTTCACACACAATATGTTTGCATTGATTATCTGGAAGGGCCCTTATAGACACATGAGCAGCCATGGTGGTAAAGTCAATAGGATTCCCAGCAGCAGGTGGTCGAGCCTGTTGAACTTTAGGCACAGCAGAGACGCAGAGATCTGCCTGGGGCCAGCTGATGAAAGCAGTGGGTGGGGGCTGCTGAAGGAGTGGTTAAAATGTAAGGCCATGGTAACCAAAATTACACACGCAGTTTGTTCTATGAGATCTTGTGACATATGGTCTCAAATAATAGAAAAGCAGAATATTTTTTATATGCTAAGAAATGTCATTGTCTTGTCTGTACTTTGGTGAAGGAATCAATGTTAGTTCGGGGTGTGAAGGTCTGTTTCAGCAGATATTAGCACTGAAGAGGCATTGTCAGGCTTTCATTGGAGGCTGAGGTGAACCTGCCGCAGTTGTAACACCTGGCTTCAATAATCTAATCACCTGCTTAGGTTCTTAAGATATGCTGGATGATCCTTCATCACCTGTCAGTCAACAGCCACAGCTTGTCTTTCCTCATCGAATACAGATTTGTTTACCTTTCACCAGCTAACGCCTGGCTTCTCTGTAACACCCAGAACTGGTTCCCAGACCAGCCTTCAGTCCAGACCGCCTTCCTCCTTCATCTCAGGAACTTCCCTCACACGATCTCCCACAGCAGCGTCACTGACCTATCCGCATGCCTGCTCTCCAACTTCTCTGCTGTTCAGAAAAAGACCTCATTAGCTATCTGTTCTAGAACAACAAAGACTCTCCACCAAACCCAGCCATCATCCCTCTCTCTACCTGGACGGTCTCCCTCCATCAATCCCCAGACTCCATCGCTTAACAGAAAGCTTGTTCCATTTTTCTATTGACATTCGTCTTCAACAGAACCTCCACTCCTCTTTTCCAGACTGCCTGTAAGCCAGAATTTTTTCTCTGCACATTACTTATCCTTTTGTGGATGAACCATTTGTCATATATTTTGCATCCTGCCTCTGCTTCTGCATGTGGGTCAGAAAGCTACCCTGAGACAGGACAGTGGGCCAGTACTGTGAACAGGCCAGCCTCTGCACACATGAACTCAATGGAGCAAGACTGTTGTTCCAGGTGTGTAGCTAATTGCAACCTACTAATAGTAGACAGAAGACCTTGGAGATACATGAGCTGTTTCTCAGCCGTAAGGAGATTGTATGAATACAAAGAAAGGTTACACAAAAATCCCATAATCATAATCATCTAAGTGCCTAAAAATTGCATGAAGACAAAGAGCATGGTTTCCCCCAGAAAACTCACTTCACACGGTGGAAGGAGCTCACCAACCGTGTTTGTTGTGTTAAAAAATGTAAACAGAAAATGTGAAAATAATTCTGTGTTATTGGAATACATTACATTTATAGTACTTCAACACCGACTAAAGAGTCTTAAAAAGGCAAACACAATTAAATGCAATTACAATAAATAAAATCAAAGTAAGTACTTAAGTACTCACCGAAAAGACAGCCTTCTTAGAGGGCTGCTACACAGGTGAAAGGCTCTGTAAGAGCCTCTTCCAAATAGATCACTTTGAGTGAAAGGTGGTGTGTGTGATCCACACCGAGCTCAGAAACAAACACAGTTTGCAACAAGCACATATGTCACATTTGTGGTTGCACTAGTTTGGCCCAACGTTATCTATTTGCGTTTCACCACTTAAATGCGGCCAGTGGTGGAAACACTCTTCTGAATACACCAGACAATAAAGTAGCATACCAAACTACACTGATCCATGTCGGACCACTCAATGGAAACTATGCATATACATCTATGAAGTATAATGAAGGTTTTGCAGTAAGCATCAGAACTACAAGCCTTTTTGGTGCTGCTTTAATAAACAGTTGTAATTGACCTCAAGTGGAAATATTAAAAAGAATGAGAAAAGGACTGATTACCAAAATACAGAACTACTCTAATGCTGGGAACAGAGGGTGTGTGAGTCAGTGTGATTAAAGGATTTGCCGCCATATGCACCACTGTCTCCCCTCAGCTTCCAGGTAGCAGGCGGGAGCAGCTCCTCCAACCCTCAGCAGTGGGCTGTCTGATCAGCTTCCAGCCTCCCACTCTCCCTCCAGGAGCAACGAGTCAACCTCCTCTACACAGCCCAATTTAGACGCTGCTAACACCGACACAGTGGGGGAGATCTGTCGAGTCGTCCTCTGGAGCTTTTCAAAGGCTCCCTCCATCAAAGGCCTGGATAACAACCTGAAAATGAGGCAGAAGCAGTGGGCAAGTCTTAGCAGGAAAGAAAAGATGCATATAAGAGTTGGGGGTCGTAGGGGGATGAAGAAAAGGAGAAAAATTAGGAGATTGAAAAGATGGAGAATAAAAAAACACTGGGAAGTTTCACATCTTGAGATAGCTTAGTAAAATTAAAGAAGTCATTTTTACTGTGAGAGGTTGAAGTCCAGGGGGAAGAAGAAACAAAGGACATTATGTCATGAAAACTCTTTTCTTTTACAAAGACAGGGTGCTGTTCTCAGAAAGACTGCCAAGCTATAAAGGATAAAGCATAAAACGTTTGTAGAGAAAAGCTGATTGGGATATTTATTACTGCTCTCAATAAATATCATAATCTGACCCAACATTATGCATTTAAGCCCTGATCATTAATCAATATATCTAACTTTCTAAGCTTGAAATATAAATATATTTTTACTGCTTCCTAGCAACAATAATAGATTATTGTGCTCTGCACAATAATCTATTAAGTATAATATTGGTCTAAATGGTGAGTACTCCACAATTTCTAAAAGTAACAAAATAAACTAGACAGAGCAAAAAGAGGAAAAAGACACATTCCTGCACGTGAACTTTCGAACTCAGTCATGTAGACGTGCACACACGGGATAGTAACGCAGCACAAGAAAGTTGAAAATGTTCAACTGTTGTTGCTGTCGTCTCTCGAGGAAAAACTCATCTTGCGCTATTGTTCGTTGCTCCCTGCTGCCATAACCCTCCATATGAGAGAGGCTTTTAGGTCAAAACAGGTAGGTCAACTAAATCTATGCTATGTAATGTGAACGGGTTAAAATTTTCAGATGAATCACATGCGTTAACAGCCCTAATGGAAACCCTCTGGATAACAAGGTACAATATTATTAAACCTGTAAGAACATGCTATGCTGTAAGAGATGCTTAGAGCTGCACCAGGCTACAAGACAGATTAAACGCAGGCAGCTGTAAGCACTCATGTCTGAACAAGGGTGCTAAAAAAGAATGAATACCAGACAAACTGGCAAGAAAGGACTTACAGGAAAGGATTTTGTCACATCCTTTTAGATACCAAGACCATGACTGAAGCGTAGGAGCACAAAGCTCGGCAGACAATCAAACAGAGGTCTGTTTTTTCCTGACAGATACCTTTGTTCGCTACCTCTCATAGATTTGAAACCATTGAAAATGTTTGGCTGAGGGGGCTTTAAAGAAATTCACCAGACAAGAGATTAAAAATGAAAACCATAATAAACACAGTAAAAGGATTTTGACAGGGACCGTAGTGTTTTTGTTGTCGTGTCGTTTCAGTGAGTAAATCCCACTGCAGGGATGTCAGCAACTACAAAGGTGTCTGCATGTAGAGAGAGTTCGATGTTCTGGGATTACTTCAGAAATCAGTTCAATCTGTTGAACAGAGAGTAGACTTTTGTGTTTGTTACCGAAAGCCTCTGCTCTACCCTGAAAAATCTATTTACAGCGGTCCTCAAAAGTGCTGCACTCGTGTGAGAATGGCACAGGTAAAGTTTGGCAACGTAAAAACTGAAATCATGGAAAATCATTTCTTTGGCTGTGTGCTTCTGTTAAAGCATTAGAAGTGTCTGTTGTCTGTCTTATCTTTGGATTTTCTACTTTTTATGAATATGCAGGTTTCGATAAAGATGCTGAGAAAAAATATATTTTAACAGTTTGTTAACAAGTAAGCTGCACAGTGGCACAGTTGGTAGAGCTGTTACCTTGCAGAAAGAAGGTTATGGGTTCGATTCCCGGCCCGGGGTCTTTCTGCATGGAGTTTGCATGTTCTCCCTGTGCATGCGTGGGTTCTCTCCGGGTTCTCCGGCTTCCTCCCACTGTCCAAAAACATGACTGTCAGGTTAATTGGTCTCTCTAAATTCTCCTTAGGTGTGGTTGTGTATCCTGTCTGTCTGTGTTTCCCTGCGACAGACTGGTGACCTGTCCAGGGTGACCCCACCTCTTGCCCGGAAAGTTAGCTGGAGATAGGCACCAGCACTTCATGACCCACTAAGGGACAAGAGTGTACAGAAAATGGATGGATGTCAGACATGTTTATTTGTCAATTTTGAGTTGTATGTTTATTATTCTCACTATAACAGATGACAATAAACAAGCGAGATGGGAAAAGTTTTCAGTTTTAATTCAGTTGCATAATAATTCTGCACACTAAACTTGCCCAATAACCATACACACATTGATATTGTCCTAAGAAAACCAAAATCTCACTTTTACTTTCTTAAATATTCTGCCATTTTGAATTGACTGAGAGCGATGTAGTTGTTCAAAAGATAAAATTAACCCGCAAAACTCCAACTTGCATAACAATGGTGCACACAGTTTATTTGTGATCGTTAGCATGTTCTCCATGCTAACGATCTTTAGCTTGGTTTCATCCGTCAACAATACATTGTTCTATGTTTGAATAGTTCACCAAGTGTTCCAAGTAGATTTTTGCATTCTGTTCTTTAATTAAACCAGGTTTTTATTTGAAGATTGTTCTACTCTTGATTGGGCGTCACCTTAAAATTCTAAGCACAACCTGACTGTAGTGGAAAAGTTGTGTTTTCATCTGACATTCAGATTAGGAAACGTGACCCAGTGCCAAATGAGGTCAAAGTTAGTTTACATAAGAGCTGAGTGTATCAGCAGCTTTGGCTTTAGTTATCTTTTGCTAATGCATGAAGTCCTGTCAGGAATGCTGCCCTGCGTGTGAGAAACATGAGGATGTACAGCTTACCGGACTTTACTGACACGCATCAACCACTTCTCACCATCCAGGGTTTACTCTTTTTCTTATCTTTATTTGTTTATTTCGAACTGACAATAAAAACAACAGCAGAAAAACAATAAGACAAATAGTCATGACAACTGGCATTCAGTTTTACACAACTTGTTCAAAAAAGGAGCAGGTAGAAGGTAAAATATCCTCTGATTGCCTGCAGCTCTCACACTCATCAACATACAATCATTTAAATCTCCCCACATCAGTTAAACGCTTCAGGTTTTCCATCGCATTATTGTCATTGACTGTACAATAATTTACACATATCTCAACAACAGCATGTTTGGCCTTTAAGACACCCATCCTACACAATATTTACCCATTAGCTTTGTTTTTTTTGTACAGTTGTTTCAAGCTGGTTTATTCTGATTTGATATATCATCACACTCCTAAAACAATGGACTATGTTTTGTTTTTGTTTTTTTTTTCACCAAAAGTGATTTTTTTGTTTTTTTGGCTCATAATTGTAAATTGGAATATATATGTGTGTATAAATCAATTTTCACATAACCTCTTTCACTAGAAATTTGATGGCAGAACAACCAGCTGGCTGTTGAAATGCTGCCATCTGCTGGTTGTGATGAATCTTTTTTGACTCAGATTGAGACCAATGAAAAGCTCACAAATAACCAATCAGAGCTAGGAGGCGGGGCTTAGCACTTCGCTGTCAGAACAAAAGGCAAGATATCCCAAATTATATCTGTTTGAGATATTTCCACTTACATTTTGACAAGTATAAATGATTTCAGATTTACCAATGACTTGTGGTAAATGTGAATACATTTCAGATAAACAAATTATGATTAGTCATAAAGTAAATTTGAGATATGTTGGTTTTTGATCCAACTATAGTCATATTTCCAATTACGGAGATCTTTGGTGCATCAAAATGCAAGCCAGATATGTTAAAATAATGTTTAATTATAGTCCAAAGAACCATCTTACATGAAGTGTTATGAACAAACACAAAGCAAGTTGAGAAGGAGAGGGAGCAGTGATGAGAGAAGCAGCTGGGAGGTTGAATGCTGGAGCAACGATGGACTGGGACTGATCAGGTAACAGGTTACCAGTGTGAGGTAGGAGAGCAGGAGGGAGGCATTAAAGGGGCAGTATTATGCATAATCATCTTTTTTAACCATTACATCATGTCATAATGTTATTCTCTCATCAAAAACATACCTGGTGTTGCTTTGATTCCTTCATGCTGGTTTGAGAAATCTTTTAATCTCCATGGCAACCGTTCAGCTGTGCAAAACACCCAGGTGGACTGAACGTTGCCTCCTCGGAGCTGCGGTTTCCAAGCTTTCACCTCACAGAAACCCCTCCCCTACATTCCCCCACTCAGATCCTTCAGACTAGCCAGCAACAATTAGCAAACACCTGGAAAAGCTGTGCATTTGCTGACCTCATTATATCAGCTACGTCTCAGTGAGACGCTGATAAAAACGTTGTTAAGGCTAAAGAAAGTGACGTGACGATTTCCTGAAGTTTCGGGAAGAGCAAGAGTTTCTTAAAGAGACAGAGGACCAAGTTCAAGGCATTGACTGACAAAGTCAAATTTCTTTCAAGTCATATTTTATATATGCAGCATTTTTTTTGACTGTGCTATAATACTGTATAATACTGTATAATAATGCCTCTTTAATAACTGTAGGCTTGTATACATAATTGTATGTCTGTAAATGGTAACCAACAAGTAAAATGTTTTCAATATCTTGGCGCATGGATGACAGAAAAATCTACCTAAACTTAAAAAACAGAAATAACTATAATGGAACAGGATTTATTGGCTTTGATTGATTCCTGTTGACATATTATTTTGATTCATTTGAATTTTCACAAACTTTGCTCTGTCCTTCCGACTCTCATTTAAAATCTAAGATGCTCAGATGTTTTAAACTGCTTCTCTTTTCTGTAAGTTGGTTTTGAGCCGCCACACCTGCAGTCAGACTCCCAGTTGGCAGAATGAAATTCTCACTTAGTAGCTGACAGAATGCTGCAATGATTAAGGTTAGTTATCCTGTTCTATTGTTCATATTCGTGTTAAATTCTGTTCAGATGAGTTAGTTTAAATAACACACAAGTCAAGTAGAAATATACCATACTCCCAAGAATCTAAATGACAAAACTCTGCACAAGAATCTGAAAAAAAAAAAAAAACTGCTTTATTTAGTTAATCTGAGGAGTAAACATACTGGTTACATTTGAGTTGTGAATTTGATGAAATCATCTCCTCAGACGCGTCCACTTCACTTCTACCCGTCATTGTTCCAAAATAACCAAAGAGTCCGTCCCACCGCTGTGGCCCCCACAGCGCAGCGGAGAGCCACGTCACACTTCCTCATTCAGTCTGCAGTCCACAGCAGCGCCGCCTTCAGTCACATCCATCCGAGCTGCAGTACCTGAAGCAACTGTTCTCCTTCCATCATGTCCTAGTTCTCGACTGCCAGGCCAAAAGGCGAGTCCACACCACAGAGGTTCTGGCAGAACCCGGATGCTCTGGTTCCGTGATGTGTTGAAGACGGACGGGTTTATGAGGTTCAAAATGCTTTTGCAAACTGTTTAAGGTGAAAGAAATCGGTAGACTGCACTCTGTTCATTGGTGAGCTCAAGTAACAGACTTCAAGTAGAGTACAGAGTATGCATATGTTACAACCCAGCAAGGGAACCCCAGCCAGGGATGGAGGGGTTCAAAAACATACGAATGCCCAGGCCAGAGAAACCCACATACTGCAATAACTAATAATAGTAAATCAAAGTAAGTATGGAACACAAAACAAAACAAACAAAAGAAGCACGTACAGAAATTACCATTAGTGCATGAGTATTACATTTGAATATCAAGAACATAAAACATCTAGAAAAGTGGACTGAGTTATTTCCCTTGTTGGCGCCAGGAAGCTCTGAAATGTATCAGGAATGCTTTCTCAGCGCTACACTGGGCTCACATGTGGGGTCAGTGTTCACCAAAGGGGCAGTTAAGAAATGTTTTCTCCCCGTCAAGTTCAAAACAAAATGAGGAAAAAAGGGATTTCTCAGACTGGTAGGTGAACTAAAATAGTGTCTAAGTTTTGATATCCTCTGAGCTTTTTAGCGTTTTGTCGTCTTACAACCAGAAACTGTGATGCATTTTACTGGGATATTGTGGCCTTTCACTGCTTTTGGGGCTACTTTATGTTTCACAACTAAAAACTGAAAAGGTTCTGCCTGTTGGAAGGAGAGTGTGTCTAAAGTCTTACTGACTAACTTTAATCCTCCGGCGGTCTTACTGTGACGCCGAGGAGGAATGTGGCAAATGTGACGGTCAGACAGCGGTGAAGCGTAGGGGGGTGGGGTGTTGTGCCGTCAGATCGTCAATTCCAGAAACCACCCAAAGAAAACCTTGTAAAGTACATGTGTGGTTCAAATGATCCCATCTCTTAAGACCACTGGAGGAGGTAAAAAAATCTGTCCCCACATGGCAGGGTCAGAAAATTCAGCAGAACAGCACACCACGCTTTTCAATTTTTGATTTGTATCTTCTTCCATTCACCTCATAGCAATACCCTACTTTGAGTTTGGCCTTTAATGTAAAATCCCAAAGAAAGAACATAGGATTTGTGGATGTAACATGACCGAATGTGGAAAAGCCCGAGGTGCTTTATGAGGCACTGCATTCCTTCAGTCTTAAGCCATTTTAATAGATGCATTTGGTGTCAGACTGTTGAAATGATGCTACTACCTGCTGGTGGTCACAATCTACCAAAAGACACCCCCCCCCCCCCCCTCAGGATCAGGCAGCAGGAGGGAAACAAAACGAGGGGCTGTGGAAGGGAACACGTTTAGGCACAATACTCAGAAATCAGCCCAATCCGTTTGATTTACAAGAACCTTAATCAAAGAATAATACCAGTGTTGTTTAGAGTTGTAGCTTATATACCATTGCCTGTTGTGTTAATAATAAATATAACTTTTACACTGAAATATTAGTAAAGGCAAGAAGAGCCTAAATGATTGGCACAAACAAGAAAAAACACCGGTATTGTCCTTTAAACAAGAAGGCGTTGGCCGTTTCCAATAAATAAAGTGCTAGTTTAGTGGAGTCTGTACATAATTCACGCCGTTTGGACTCAACTCTTTAAAACCCAGAAGGTCTTTGAGCCTCACGGTTAGCATCACCGGTGGTCATGTGACATGGCAGAGGGGGTTTTTATACAGAAGGAACAAAGGAGTGGTCAGGATTGACCGGACTCATCAGACGGAGCAGACCAAAGGTAAATAACCAGCTGGAGCCGTGTTACACTAGTGGCCTCATGAGTCCAACTCCACTGGTTAGAAAAAAATCAACTCGAGATAAATCTCAACTACACCCCATCCCTTTGCCTTTGAACATCCTGTGTGCTTTTTCTTCTTATTCATTTTTCCCTCTTCCCCCACCCCTCCACTATAACAGGTCAGGCAGGTGGCTGTAGACGGAGTCCAGCAGCGTCTGGCTGGCCTCCTGGCTCTTCACTCCGGCGATCTCAAACAGCCGGTCCAGCTTGTCCTCGGCGGTGGGAATCTCCTCGAGGACGTGCAGCTCCTCGGGGTTCAGGATGTGCAGCATGTCGTCGAAGATTGGCTGAAGGTCGCACGGGTCCAGGCGAACCTGCCGGAGAACCGTGTCTTTCTTCTCTGCAGAGGGACACGAGAAAAAGGCTACATTAGATTATTCTTGTATTGAATGCTGCAGTTTTTGCAATTATACTTCACCTGAGAACCACCCAAACCTTTCTTTCTGTATTAGGTACTGAAACATTTCTATTTCCAGCGGCATGGTCATTCAATAATGACTTTTAGCTGGAATAACATTAAAGACAACCTTAAGAAATCTTAAATCTTCATTGCTTTATGAGTCACTAACATTGTATTGCTAGTTAACAAGCTGAGTGCCAATTTATTGCCAGTTGGCTGGACAAAGTTGAAGTACCTTTCTTTGGAGGTATAAGTCTTACATTGCATTCATAATGTTCTTTATAAGAAATAAAGTTGAGTTGGTGAATCTTCCAAAAATCCTGTTAAAACTCTGTGAGCAAATTAAGAAGATGAAACGTCCCGAAGGTTTAAACTTAGGCTTTGCTGCCCTCCAGTGGAGAGACCGTATATGCTTTTCTTTTTTTAAATTTTACTTCAAAGTCTTCATTGATGTCGAATGACAACAACTACAAAATTAATCATGGCTATTAATGTGCAACTAAATAAAGTTAGGTAGCTGCACACTATTCTTGGTCTCCCTTTTCTACAGAGCTACAGTTGCAGTATGTAACTTTTGTAAATATCAATGAAAAAAAATTATTTTTTCCATCCCTGGTCTGCAGAGGACTTCAATTATTTTCGCAGGTTATTTGTGTCATGTTATATTGTTGAGATTCTGCGACAGTTTAAACAAACATGTAAAATAAAATGTTTCTTTCTTCTTTTGTTGTTTTCAATAAAACTTACACACTGCAACTTTACCTGTGTGAAACAAATTTGGTTCTCCCAATAGTTTGCTGGAATTTTGGCCAATTTCTTCAAATAGAAAGACATAGAAATCAAATGTCATGAATAAATAACAACCGGTTCAATTTGAACTTTAATCAAAATGTTGAGATGGCTTTGTTCAGTTTCGCTTAAGTGTAGAAGTGTAATTTTGGACACATTGATGTAATTATCTTTCACACTAGTGTCAGCAAAGCAACTTTCTTTTCTTGTTCTTTACCTCTTACAGTAATTGGTATGATTTAATCTAATAAAAACCTTCAACAATTTCTAATCCATTGTGGAAACAAACTTAAAATAGTGCTGACAACATGCACATGTAGATTAGGTTCCTCATGAGTATGCAGATTGTAATAGCAAGAACACATCACCTGAGGGCACCCAAACATCTACTTATAACTGGGAGTCATGTTTTCCCACATTTCTTTCAACAGCCGTAACATTACAATAACAATGAGCCCATATTAATGAGAGCCTGAATCATTTGTTGAGGACTTACAGAATCTGAAACAGCTGAACCCAAAAGGCTCCGCTGTAATGAAGAATCTGTGCTGCCCACCATGACACCAGTCCACCGCTGTAACTTTACATTATGTCTGAAATTTGAATCATGTGCAGTGTATTACATTACCTGAGTAGGTTACACACATGTTCAGAGCAGTGTGTAACCTACTCACCAATGCCTGCGGCGTTTACAACAAAGTTACCCAGTGACACAGTTTCTGTGTCAGACTGACTCACAGGAGTGACTCCACAGAGAACACAGAAGATCTGTTCTATTATCTGGATACAAAGAGGAGGTAACGACTAAAACACGAGTCACATTCAGACAGACTCATAAAGTGACACATTCTTCCTCGTTATTCTTCGTCTACTTCCATCGATTACATAAGAGTTACAAATCCTCCTGAAGATGTTAAGGAGTCTTTGAACATCGACAGCTTTTTACTTATTTACAGAGCTGAGTTTTTATGATCGTTTTCAAATGAATATCAATTATTATGTCAATAAGAAAGTTTATGCAGACATTTTCAAACTATTTGAGCAAGTAAAGTAAGCAAACACTTCATCTTGTTGGGATCACCGCCTTTGGTTGGAGGAATACGCGACACGTCAAACAACAAGTGGAGAAACGGTTCGAAGTTCACTGTGTTCTGGCTGAACTTCACCTCTCACCTTTGGTAATGAAGGAGCCATTCCTGCTGAGGGCGGAGTCTTTGCTGGATGTGGAGTCGCAGCGAAGGAGCGGTTCTGATTCGTCGGCGAAGAAACCTTTGGTTCGGTCCATGGGCGATTGGACAGGCCCGATGCCGCCGGCTCGGTACACGCTGCCACCGCCACTGCTGGCTGTGCTGCTGGGCGACTCCAGCAGCTTGTGGATGGGGCTGAGACTTTGGCTTACATTCACTGTGGTCGTCAGCTGGTTGATGTCAAACTGCATGGAAAGGGGAGACAGGAGGATTTTAACTATCAACCAAACCTCAGTGGGTTTAAATAATAGTAGTAATGATAATATAAACAGACATTAATTTCAGATCATGTTTTAAAAAGGGTTGAAGTGATTCCAAAGAGTCTTTGGCTCCTGGTAACTTTGCATCATCAATCTACCCCTCTCTCCTTTTTTATTCTATCTACAATTTCAAGGTGAAGAGAGTTGGGGTAAACTGCATCAGCACTAGGAGGCAGGGAGTCTGACTCAGCTCATTTCTTGTACAAATTTCAACCCCCTTCTCATTCTTATGTTCCGTCTAGTAAACAAACCACTTCATTCGTAATATACACCATCTCTTCATTTATAAACAGCAACAGATATCTTATGTTTTTCTACCAAGCAGATTATAAATTAAGTTTATTTGTTCATTCAGTATACATGTTTTAGGTAGCTAACATGTTCCAAAGAACTCTGACCACTAGATGGCAGTAGATGACTATGTGTACAATATGAAGCAACAGGCGTTAGTGGTATATATATTCAAAGCTGTATGATGCTTAGGGATGATAGTTTAAAACGGGGTGAATATCAGATTTGTGTGTGTGTTTCTGTGAATAAATATAACTCTTCTTTTCTAAAAATATGGTAAAATCTTCACATGACTCAATTTAAGGTATCTTCCTATTCCCATGTGTTTAGGTTCTCATTCTTGTTTGAGACAGTTGATGATGGAGATATGACTTCGGATTAAAAGAAGATCACATTAAACAACTTCCTGCTGGCAGATGTTATCAGTCAGGCAACAAAGGTTTGTGTTTTGAGGTTGTCTAAAAAAAACCACATGTTAAATATTTAACAACATTAGTATCCCCCAACTAAATTTGAGCAATTTTATGGTTCTTTATGGTACATGGTTCCGTATCTGTAATTCCTCCTCATTCTTCTTCTTCCTAATCTCGCACTTTTGTCTCTTTGTTTGGTTTTTCCTGTCTTCCCATCTTCCCTGTTCTCCCTCTCTTTCCCCTATCCTGTCTCTCTCCCCCACTTCCCTTGCTCCTCGTGTCTCCGTCTTTGGTGTGGTAATGAACCTGTGGTTTGAACCAGTAGCGACTGGTTTGGGGATGAGCTCATGAGAGAGCTTCTTGTTTTTCACTGCGAAGCCCCACTTGGGCTGAAAGGATATACCAGTAGAGGTCATTTCATCCCCAAGATAATGGATAGGACCCAGGGCACAGGTTTTTTTGTTTTTTCAGTTGTTGAATCCAATCTGTTAGAAATGTTTGCTCACAACATGAAACAGAAACATAATGGCAGCTTTCCTCCTTTGTTCCCTAACATCTGGTTTGCTGTATTCTGACAGAACACACATGCTTTGTTTGGCTAGCTAAGGCATATTTACATCTATATGCAGAGTCCGGACAGCAATACCCTGAATGAATACAATTGGAAGTAATGTTTTTCCAAGAGCAGCTGTAGGAAAACAGAGGGATCCACAGAGAACCATAAACACCATCTCCACGGAACAGGAAGTCATGCTAGCATTTGCTACAATATGAATACTTCTGTGACACAGATCTGTCTCTCTTGTAGTTGCTGGTTAGCAAATATTTTTGGTTTCTGTTTCACAGTTTGGTCTACTGCTTATTTGTTTAAGTAGTGCTGAATGACACCATGGCTGTTTTGAGTAAAGTAGGCCAGTCCAATTGATTCACATGTTATTGACTAACTGAGTCCAGGAGGAATAAGGTATTCAAACCAGTGAAGAAAAAAACCAAAACGGTGTTATGTTCACGTGAAGAAATGTGTGTTATACATTTTTCAGGAAACTCCAGCTTCTGCCCACAGACCAAAAGCAGCATCTTCCTTTAATTGATCATTCTGCATGATCCTCGTGTGCTAGTGAGCATGCACAGTGGTTTGCAATGTGTGATCCTGTGTTGTCCTGTGATGAGCTGACAGCCTGTCCAGGGTTTACTCCACATCTTGCCTTTTAGCCACAAGCACTTCTTAAGAATTAAAAATGACAGACTGGCCCTAAAATGAAGCGTGCATCAGAAAAAAAGTTCCTTGATATTTCGATTCAAGTCAATTCATAAATATTATATTTATTATGAAGACAATGTAAGTGTTGTCATAACTCAAGTATCTTCAATCATCGTCGCTATAGATGGTGATGCTGTGGCCAGGGAGTCTTGCTCCTAACCCGAAGAGACTTCTGACTGAAGACTGTTGCTGTGTGACGGTCACATGCTAACAGCTCAATTTTCAAGCGGCAGGGACGGAAGACGTGGACAGTTCCTGAGTCCAAGAATCCAAGAAACTCACAATTTTTACAAAATCATTGGTCCATGTTGTTTTGCAATCTCTACATCTTGTTCATTACAACCATATGTCAACATCTGACAAAATCATGCCTGGACGATTCACTCAAAACCAATAGATGGAAATATGCCTACTTTGCTTAAAATTTGCATTGCAACTGGATGGAGCCAACGTACAAACTTAACAGAACCAACTAAATAGAGAAACCAATCTATTTCTAGAAACGAAGTGAAGAAATGAAGAGCCAGAATTCACATATAGGCTTGAAGGAGGTTGTTGAGCCAGATGGAAGAGAAAAGACGGACTGCATCAGATCTGCCTACCTCTGCAATTATCTGGTCTAACCCCAGAAAAGATGAGTTCGACCACTAAGGGAAAATCAGTCAAAGAGTACACGCTGTTCCCACAAAGGAACCCACAAGTTCTCGAGCTGACGAAAAAAAGCTGCTTCAAGCACTGATGACTGTGTGCAGAGCTGTTATCAAAGAAGAAAGGACTTACTTTGAAGGTTTCAACATATAAATCATACTTTGGTGTTTAACCACATTTTGCTCTCAGTACGCGTTTTGGTGCTTCGTTTTCCAACAAAATGCTTTTCATGACTGAGTTAATCTGCTTTAATCAACTAGATGAAGTAGCAGATTACAGTTTACGCATAACGTCAGACCACAGTGGCAAACAACAGAAGCTTTGTCCCCAGTGAAGCATGACGGGCCACCCAGGCAGAGTCTTTTGCAAATATCTATGTATTCCATCTGAGAGCCTCTTGTAAACCAATGGGAGTCCTGTTTCCTTGCACTGCTATACACACGCAGTACATATTGAACTGCAGAGGACGACGAAGCAGAGACGGGGTCACGGAGAGGAACAAGGGAACGGCGGCTCCAGAAAGCTCCGAGGCCTGTGTGTTCCTGTGCGTGTGGGCGAGAAAACCACCAGACTGAGTTGCTGACCGTTGCTTTCAGCGCAACGCGAGGGCCTGCTGGGGACAAGGCACACACAACTCCCCAGCACACAGCCTGTTTAGACATACACACTCTGAGGGACTGCGCCAGCCAGGCTCACTTGGCAGAAGTGGCAGACTGCAGCAGAATGAAGGGTAGCGGGGAGAGATTCACTTTATCAGATCAAAAGATTAACTTGTCACTCCAATTTTTTTTTTTTTTTTTTTGCTTGCTAAGATGCAGACTCAAGTGGAACTGGGCTCCCTCTGTTCTTCCCTCTGTATGTTCAGCTTCTCAACTCTTAGGGTAAATTCACCACAGCCTTCTTTAGTCCACTTTAATCAAACTTCCGATTAATTTGGGGAGGTGTGAATGCGTAATTGAACTCTGATACGGACCAAAAACGAAACCCGGGTCCACCTACAAACCTCTGTCTTGGTTTGATTGATGGGCACATGTGAACACCAAGCGGACTAGAAACCTCCTCAAAACAGACTTCATCGCAGGGCATTCTGGGTAAAACAACCCTGTGTTTCTAGCGCCAGTGGGAGAAATGGCTAGTGGTCTTTTGTCTTCTATACAAGAGAGAAATCAACTGTTAAAATCTGGTGACACTCCATTTTTGTTTGCATTTCGTGAAGAAGAAAGTTGCTCTCAGTGTCTTCTTCTTTAGAGGTTTTTGTCCCATTTCCTTCAGTGGTTCTTGATGCAGCGCCAACACAGGTGAGGAGGTTTAATCAGTTTTCCAAAGGATTTGGGTCATTTCACACAGTGAACCACAACAACTGAAAATGGGACAAATGTTGCCATTTTGGTCCCCAATGGAACCATGTCTACCGGACTATGGTAATGTGAAAACACTACTAATCTACAATATTCTGATTAAGACATTATTTATAATCAGTGCATGTTGTGATTAATGCAAAGATAAAATCTACAGGTTTTTTTTTATGTTTCTATAAGATCTCAGGGAATCTTAAGCTAGTATCGGTTTAGTTGTGTTTCTGATTTGGAACAGAAACCTCATCTGTATTTAAATGTTTTGGAGGGTTTGTTTTGCTTGCTCTTTAATAGTAGACCATATCTCATGACTCATGTACTCATTCTAACTCCCTACTTTATGTTGATCATTAACGCCCTTTGCATACTTGCTGTACTGTTGATTTTGTTCTTTGACAGATTGCCCTCTTCAGCGTTTTTCCTGTAGCGTTGGTTTAAATGTCTTTAATCTGAAGTTTTAACTGCGATTTCATGAAGAATTTCCCCCTTCGGCGTGGGTTTGGATGCTCGCTTACACACCCCAGCGGTACAAACACAATTGCAGACATGTGATGGTGACGGCCCACAACTGCATTTAAAAAGGCTCAAGAGGGACTACTTCGAAATTGTTGTCTTTTTCTTTTTCTGGGACTGAACAAACGTGATTTTTCTTTTTACCCTACTGATGATGGTGCCATGGTTTTGTGTCTGATTACAGAACCATGACTCACAAAAGACTTGATTGTGTGAATAAATCACAGGATCATTAACAGGATGAGAATTGTGGACCTCCGCAAACCCGGTTCGTCCCCGGGTACAATTTCTAGATGCCTGATGGTTCCACATCCGTCTATTCAAACAACAGAACGTTGTTTGTGTAAAATGTGTGTATCAAGATAAAAAGAAGGCAACATTGTGCAGATGCTGGCTAACGCTGGGAAAAACTTTTGATAAAATGTCTTTATCAAAAGTGAAAAAACTTTCTTTACCATTGGGTGCAATGCCAGGTGCACAAATGGATCTTCCACATGAACAGTGATCTAAACACTATTGACGAATTAGTTGCAAAATGGCTTAAGGACATCAACGTCAAATTCCATCAAACTATTGGGAGGTACTTGTGAAAGGAGAAATGTTTTCTCTAACTGATTGAAAGCCCCAATAGAAAAAAATAGTAATGCATCTTTTTATGTAGAGTATGTAAATATCTGGTTTCAGATGTAATTGATGTTGTTTATAAGTCTGACAGCCGTCCTCCATATTGGTGGAGCTCACATTCCACACTGAACACTGTCAATCTCGCGCTGATTTATAGAATACACAAACATGACACAAGACTACGTCAACTTCGCATACTTCAAATGCATGCCAGGACTCGATGTTCCACCAAATCCCATTCGTAACATGACAGCAACTTACGTAATATACTGAATTAGACCCAATAATCTAACCTACGAACTCCAGCAAAAATGTTTATTTTCTTTCTGATTTTGAGTAACAGGGCAAATTTTAAATTAAGTTACTCTATAAAGGACACTGTGATAAAAGAAGAGGTCGTTCCATTCTGTTTTGCAGCTCTGTGTGAACTTTGCCGTGGTCTTCAACATGATGCTTTAATTTACTGCGCTCTCACAGGAGCTTTTCTTTAATCAGTCATTCACCGTAGAAGTCGAAAGGCGCAATCTTTCAGACACGTAATCCACAAAGGCTTTGCTTCACTTTACTAGTAAACTCTGATCTTATAAAACGGTGGATTTGGATGTGGAAACCCATTTTTTTCTTCCATCACTTAAACTATGTGCAAGAGCCACAAAAAGAAATGCTTCCTTACAAGGATACAAGGATTTAAGCCCAAGACTGTGATATTTTGCTGGTATAATAATGGACTGTAAGCTAACCACAAACATACTACAGGTTAAAACACCAAAGTCTCACCTCACGATAACATTTCATTTAACTGTGTAACTATTTTTGTGACATCAGTCCATCAATGTTTCTGTTTGATAGACGAGGTTTAAAAAAAAAAGAAGCTTTTAGGTTTTCCACCGAAGCATAGATTCTTGCTCATAACTATTTTAGCATCACTGCAGTGCTGCGAACACACAGCCTGGACGTTCTGTTGAGGAGATGCTCCGCTCTCTCCAAAAATGCCTCTAGGCTTTCTGTGAGCAGAAACAGAAATGAGGGAGGGGAGGCGATTACATTCATCTTCTGTCTGGCTTCAACTCTCATGCTGAAGCGGGGACAAAAATAGAAACGTCAACCAGGAGGCTGACGATCCATTTTTTATTTTTATTTCTGCAGCAGGACAACCACTGACACTATGACGAAGCAAAACCCGGCCACAGATGTCTCCGTAGTGTAAGAAGACGCATTGATACGCTTCACAAAAATGCAGCACAACTGATTCATTGGGAATTAAGGACTAACGTGCAGTTCATCAAACGGTCATAATGTCAGTAACAGCCCATAAATTATGACCGAATTTCATTTTTCTTGGAATAGCATAAGTAGGAGAAATATTTTTTAAAAAGTTACAAAGGCCAAAAAAACTAATTCTAAATGACTTTAGCATTAGTCATGGACTGGTAAGCCACAGTTGGGTTACCTAAACAAAATAGTCTGATCCTCACACATGCAAAACGTACTAAGACTTCAATATAGGTGGAATCTGATTTGTTGAATTATTTATATTCTATGATCCTGCTTGGCTTGTGCTACTGTCATTTCCTTAAAAGGAACACAAACATTGTTTGTTTCTTGTGAAAGGGTCGGGGGTAGATGAAGGGCCAGAGTTAACCCTAACCAAAGAACCTTCGAGGTAAAAATGTCCTGCTTCTCCAGAGGTCTGCTTGGTTCTGTTGTACAGATTCACTTCATAGAAAATATGGAATCATTAATCACCTACTTGGGTGATAACTCAGTAAGATTATGTTAGATGATCAAGAGCAGGAAGTCAAGAAAAAGGTGACCGAAATGAGCTAGTACTATGTGTGGGCAATATGAACTTAAAGTGACGATAAGAACTATTAATTACCTGAAGTGTGATTTTTGTCACTTAAATGCACACAATAACTGCACTTAATCTTATTTTCAGATTTATTGCTATGCATTGATACACCTTTATTGACAAAACAGTGAAAAATAACGATATGGGCAGTTTTAGTAGTCCTTAAACATCAGTTGCAATGTATTATGTCAACAATAAATCAAAATCTAATCATGATAAGAAATTTATCACAATAAATGACAAACAGTACGATAAATGGGCATACTTCTAAGGCTTTAGAGCATCTACAAAGATATATCTTCATTGAAAACCGTTCGCTAAAGGTTTTCAGTAGGGTCGACTGATATATTGGCAATAGCATCGGTATCGGCCGATATTAGTTATTGTTTTACATATGAATAAAACTATTTCCATCTCGTTGCTGTTTGTTTCTGGACAGGAAGAGGATGAGGTTGGTCATGTGTTGTTTGGGTCCACGTGAGAGTGATAATGATGCAGCAAAGAATTGTGGGAAGTTTGACTGAATCATTTAGTGGGGTGGTTGTTTTTTCTAGGTTTCAAAAGCATAGTGAAATACATGTAATATATACAATATCAATAAATATCGGTTATCGCCCATAACAGCCATTTTGGTCATGGATATTATATATATATTGGCCCACACTTCCCTATTGGTGCATCCTTAGTTTTCAGAAACTTATTACTTTCCTGCTTGTCGTGGAATCTGATGGTGAACGAAGTAGAGAAGTTTGTTTAACTCTTCTCTTCTGATAGCCACGTAGCACGGTGCACCAGGCTTGGCTAAGTTCATAGTGAGAAAAGTAAAATCAGAATTAAACTGACAGTTTCCCAATGTTGGATCAAGACCCACACCACCTCACCGCCATTTTGCCAGGCAGTTCCGTTCTACGCAGTTCTAATAACCTGCACCTTCTGCAGGATCACTCTTTGTCTTGAGGTGATCTGATAATAATAAAGCAGAGATGAAAAAACACATGAATCTCGCTGGTGTGCTTAATGTGCAGCCCTGACCTTGGTGGTCAAGAGCACTGATTCGATACAAATTGTTTAAACAAGAGCGGAAGGACAGGAAAAGAAAGGAGAGAAGCTAAGTAAATGGTGATGAATGATCCAAAATGTCCGTAAGGGATTGGAGTGCAAGGTCAAAACTCCTCGAGTTTTACTAAAGTACCCATGCAACAAGTCGCGTACCTTCGGCACATGTGCACACAGAACACTGAACCAAACTCGTATTAAAGACTCCCTTATCTCTCTTTTTTTTCCCCCTAAACTTTGGAGAATGCTGCAACACAGGCTGCAATTAGCGCTGAAACATCAAATCATCTTCTGAAAGTGAAGTGGTACTTTTATGTGGGGAATGCAGCTGAGCCTCCGGGACCGGCTTCAGAGGGAAAAATCAGAGAAATCTTGCCTCCCAGATTAGATTTCAGTAAAACAGACATGCAGAGAACAGTGTGTACCAGAACATGTGCGCCTGATGTTGATAGAGCCCTTAATGGAAAAAACCTGATGCGCGCAAAGGTCACACATATTGTTTTTTGTTTTTTTCTTCTGACATCCAGAACAAACTGGTTTGGAGCGTTTCGAGCCAGGGTGGAGGTGGAACGTACCTGCGGATTGTCCTCCATGATGCAGCGGATCTTCTCCACCACGTCGATGCGGCGCAGCCGGTGCAGGGCGTTGATCAGCTTGGCCAGGTTGGCCCCACTGTCTCGGATGGTCCAGTGCTGCAGCGCGGCGTACGCTCGCTCGTGATCAGAGGAGTAGCCGTTTGAGAAGGCAGCCACCTCACGTTCGGTGGCGTTGGCCAGGGACTGATAGATGTCCACCCACTGGTTGCCCACCTGGGCCGCCACCAGCTTCAGGATGTCCACCCCTGAGCAGAAACACAGACAGATGGACACATGTTAAAAGAATGACCCATAAATGGATGTAAAAGTTCAATGACAATTTACTGGATCTTAAATGTGCAAGAAATACACAGCTGCTCTCTGTAAATTACCTACAAAGATAGAACAGGACAAAAAGTGGATTTGTGATAGGAGCTTCAGAACCAGCTGCCCATTGAAAACATCTAAACTGGCACTCTACCATTTTGGAGGTCAGTGAACTGGTACAGAATTGTGTTATGTCTTCAATGAGACTGAGGCTGCTTTGTGGAGCCTGGAACAACCAGCCAAGTGACATCACTCAATCTCAGCTTGGGCTGGGAGACAATTCATGAGTTTAGACAAGAGTACAAGACAGGCACGCCGGGGTCAAAGTGAGTTATGTAACTCCATAGACTACATGTTTACATTATCTGAAGGTCAGTCTGCCAACTTTTCATAAAATGTGATAAAAATCACATATGGAGTACCGCAAGGTCCCATTATGGGGTCCCTTTTGTTTGATATATGAATGTTCACTCTAACTCAGATTATAGCATATCATAAAATAGGTTATCATAACCATGCAGATTATATACAGCCATGAATCTCTATGTCACCAGGTGACGATTAACCCTTTGAAGCACTGAACAGATCCTTAGAACAAATAAATGTGTGGATGTGCCATAACTTTCTCCAGCTAAACAGAAACAAAACTGAAGTTATTGTCTTTGGAGCAAAAGGGAGCAATCAAGAGTCAATGCACAACTTCAGTTATTACAGTTGGAAACTAGTAATCAGAATGAAATCTGGGCGTAGTGATGGACTAAGACCTAAACCTTCAGACTCACATAAAGACAGTCAAAAAGTCGGCCTTCTGTCACCTGAACAACATTTTGTAGTACCAAAGGACTAATGTCTCAGCAAGAGCTAAAGAGGTTCATTAATGTGTTTATCTTTAGTCACATTGATTACTGCAACAGTGTCTTCACAGATCTGCATAAAAAACGTAAATTACAAATTAAGTCGATTAAGAACGCTGCTGCTTGTGTTCTCACTAAAACTAGGAAAACAGCACGTCGCTCCAATTCTAAAGTCCTTCCACCGGCTCCCTGGAGTTCAGAGAATAAACTTTAAAATACTTCTGCTGGTACATAAATCATCAAATCAGAATCAGAACCAGAACCAAACACGGAGAACAACCATTAAGTTTTTATGCTCCTCTAATCTAGAGCAAACTTCCAGAAAAAAACATAAATGTCGAAAACACAGAGTTCCTTTAAATAAAGCATTGCCTTTGATTAGTAATAACTCAGACATCATTAATTTTAGTCTGTATTCCAACTTTTCATTACTTTTCTTTATTATGCCTCCATCATGCTATCATGTACAGAGCACGATGAATTACCTGGTTGCTGAAAAGTGCTATACAAATAAACTTGTCTTGGCACTTTAGTTCCAATAAATCTCACAATATGCAAGTTTGAAACGCTGACTCAACAACGATTCAATACACTTTTACATTTTGAGTGACTCATTAAACTCTAACTCAGCTTTTTGTTTTTATGCATCAGCTATTTAGTTTGAATTGCAACAAGAACAAGGGTATCCTGGTAGATTGTTGGTAAAACTGACATATTTCTTCTACAGGTCATTCACACTGCAGTAAGAAGCGGCTTCAACAGAAAGCTGTCAAACCACTTTTTCTTGCTTTCACCAGAAAAAAAAAGGATCAATATTTTGATACATTGTTGTGAGAAAGACTGTGAGAACTGTTCAGCTGGACTTAACATTTTGAGACGTAGTTACCGGGATGAAAGCTTGGCATTCTCAGAACCAAGTCAAAGTTTATCAATTCGAAGCGCTCTTCACAAGAATGTGTTCTTTCTTCCTTGAGATCTTAACAAGCGGCGTTACAAGAACTGAGGCCCGTCGACGGCAGAAACATGAGCTCATTGTGCTCCGTCTACAGTGAGCACATTAGGTCAAAGGTCGTTTGTGGATGTACGAAAACAAACTGTTCAGGTGGTACGTGTGTGATTTATGAGTTTGTAGAGCAGCAAGCAAGCGACTGTCTTTATCTAATGTAAGGAATGTCTCGTTTTGAAATGCGTGGCTTTGACAGAAAGGACAGTGTTGTATTTGCTCCGTTGTTGTTATTCAACCAACCAGCAATGCAGAAAGTGGCAGAAACTAGACATGTACAAGCATTTTCCCACCATCCGCAGAGGTTATCATTCCACTGCGGTGATATCTAAGGTTCAGCTCCCAGAGACCATTAGCTGTGTGTCCTCCCTGCCTCCTTCTTCCCCTTTGCTATCTACAAACTGTCAGATAAGAGCCGACCCAGTCCAAAAACCCTAAACCCTTTTTCCGTCTCCTCAGGTTGGAACTTCCTCATAAACGGTCATCCACAAATGTAATGTAATGGGTAACGCTCGTAAAGTTTTCATCTGATTAGTTTCCAAGAAGGCTAATGCTAACTGCGAGTCAGAGTGGGCCCAATATTAATGGAGAGCTGCCATCTTAAAGTGGCTCCAGTCTCAAATCTGCTGGAAACACAAATTCTGGCTTATCTGAAGCTACCTTTGTTTTATTTAACTCTGATATCTGTGTGTCGGTTATTAGTCAAGTTCACAGAGATTCTGTTAACCTTATTAAACAAAGTCATATTTTCAGGTTAAGAAAAGCTGCAGGATGTCACTTTGATACAACATATTTTTTCACATATCTGTTGAAGCTGTATTATGTCGTGACGGTATGGCATGCAGTGTGAAAAAAGTGAGCTCCTCTGTCGGTGTGCGGTCCGGTACAGGAATGGGCCATCACTAAATTCTCCGACCAGAGAATGAAATTGTCCGAACTGAAATTGATATGCTGCCGGAGAAAACACAGCCACACACACACACCCAATGTACTTGCACACCCTGACAACAAACACTGTGTTTCTGGCAACCACCAATCCCAGAGCTGGCCATTAGCTTGCCAGACAGCCCGTCTCCACGGTGCGTCGTGCTTCCTGGTGTGGAGTTCGGATGTGGCTGCTCGCCTACGAGGAAGAAGAAATGTTGTGTATTCATTGAAAACGCATTTCATCCAGAAAGGCTCAACACGGCACAGCGTTCCTCCAGTTTTGATGAGCATCAAGTTGATCCCTGATTACCGTCTGCGGCAGCAAACATACTAAGTGCATAAATCCAGGATGAGGCGCTCAGACTAGAGAGGAGAGATTAGACTCCTGTAAGCTCATAGTAGTGACTCAGGGCGTGACACATATATGAGGAATCACATGTACGTCCTAACTGTACGAACAGAGAAATTAATGAACGCAAAAGTCAAGAGGGAAGTCTTAGAGAGGCAATCAAAAAATACATTCAAGACTGTTTTTCTTCAGCTCAAACCCAACCTTAGCATCAAGATTTAACCCAGGTTTAAGCTGTTATGGTCTTTTATGTGGCAAAACAAAAATATTCCAAGAAAAGGCCGTGGGTGGCAACAGGTGATTTGTTCCTGGGTGTTTTTACACCTGATATTCGTTGCACTTGCTTCGATTGGGGACCAGAACTGAACTGATATTGGTTGCTGCGGTTCGTTTTCACAATGCACTGCCTCAAACGAGCCAAAGACTTTAAAAAAGTTGTTCTACCTCATCGCCTGTGGTGGCGCTGCACCAAGAATTACTGACAAGAATGACCTCAGAACCTCTGAAGAAGACACAGAGGGCAACTTCCTTCTTCACAAAATGTAAACAAAAACGGAGCGGCATCAGATTTTAGTGATTGTAGGATTTCTCTTTTGTCGTTGGTAAAAGATCATGAGCCATTTCTTGCGCTAGCGCTAGACTAGCTCGTTTGTTTTAGTTGTATTTACCCAGAATGCTTCGCGCTATCGTCTACTTCTTGTTTTTGGATTGGTTTCCAGTCCACTCTGCGTTCACATGCACATTTGACCTGCGCCGGAGTTCACTTTAACCGAACCGATACCGAAGTTTGTGCCAGAGTTTACGTTTTTGGTCTGCCTCATAGTTCTATTGGACATTCACACCTCCCCAAACAAATTAAAGATCGATTTGATTTGACCTGATTCTTTAAACATTATATGCCAGTAATATCTTGCCAAACTGAACTATACATTAACCGATAATTTCTTACAACTCAGATGTAAGCATAGTTCACTTAAAAGCTCAAAAAGATTTTAGAAAAAACACCTTAAAACCAAATTAAATCACAACCGTTCCAAATATAAAGATAAATTACAGATTTATGTCCAAAAATGGCTAAACTATATTCTTGAGCCGTTCCAAGGAAGAAAAAAACAATGGATATAACTAATGATTTACAAGAATTCAACAACATTATTCATATCCGTTTTATTTGACCTCAATAAGCAGTGTATCTCTGTCCCAGATGGCTTCAAGCTAAAGCACACACAGCAACACACACTCCACTACTTCTGCTCCAGATGATACTGCTGATATTTCATCGGGTCAGAGGAGCTCGCGTGCCGGCCATTTGGGCAGAGAGCCTGTCGAGTCATATCTGCCTCGCTGGCCTCGACACACTGCGGCAAAAAAGAAATCCCCCCCTGCTCTGCATACTTCACTAGCTACAGCAAGCTGGACTCATTTAAATGACCTATATAAGTCACGTGAAGATTCAGTGTGTCAGAGTGCAGATGTGTTAGTCTGGTAAGTGGGAAAACTGAGTTTAGTCGAGGCTAATGCTGGATAATGTGTTTGTGTATTTGCTGTATGGAGAGTCTGCCGTTTAAAGTGACATATGGGTGCCTAATTGGGACAACCTGAGTGATCCAATAGTGCGTCGGCAAAGCAAACGTGATTTTCACATGAAAAGTGCTTAATGAGACAGATATCGTCATATTTGTTGCACTGAATAATGCATAAGTCTCAAGACCGACGTGTGACTCTTAACTGTGCAAAAATGTTATTCATCCTATTTGGCAGTACACATTTTTGGGCTTGTGGTAGTAGCATTTGTTGTTTCTTTCACAGTGGCATGAGCAGATAAGATGTTTCAGATTATTGTGATAGAAGATAAATCAAATCTAACGGGACTCGGAGGTCTGGAAGAAAGACAGGGCGTCGAGGGCAAAGTTGACACAGAGACCTAACAGCAACAGCAAAAAAGTCAGTGTGAGAAAGATTCACTAACTGTTTCTATCAATGTTTTTTAGAAGCATTTTGTAGTATCGCATTAGGAAAGCTTGATGGAAAAACAGAATTCGAAAAAACTTTATCAGTTTTGCAACAAAGTTTTTTTACGCTGGCATGTGGTGGCTTTTGGCTTTTCCGAAAGAGAAAATACATTCTGATGTAGCAACATTTACCTCACGGAGAGCATTACAATTTCTTTTTCTACACCTCCGAACAGTAAGTAACATCACTGATACCAGTTGAAATGACAGAACATTTACAACTTACCCAATAGCAACACATTCCATGCTTGCCTGGTTTTATTTTAGCCACTCGCTAACGTTTGCTGGTGGTGTATGTAATGCATCAGTTTGACGGTAAGAAGCTTTCTGGAAATTGCCTACGCTGTAAACTATAGTCGTCCACCGCAAAGAGAGAAGAGCCGACCTGGACAAATTCAATACTAGGAATCGTGGCCATTCACTTCCTCCACTGCCATTGCTTAAACTGCAGGCAAACTACAATTCTATAACAGTGCTGAAAATCAACATCATCGTTCACAACTCCTTCTGTTCGTTGATCAGACCGGTTGGAATTCTACCAGATGTGAAGTAAGATTCAAATCGAGCAGAATTGCGTACGGAAGGCGATGACCAGGCTAAGTCCATGCTAGCCTACTTCCTGTTTATTACAGCCACACATAATCTTAACATCTGACAAAATTACGCTTTGCGTAGCATGGCATTTGGTCTAAACCAGTAGGTGGAAACATGCCTAGTTTGTTTTTTGTTTTGTTTTGTTTTGCGAAATTTGAACAACATTATCGATTTAGCTTGGCATGGTTAGCATGAAGTAGAGATTTTGACTGGGCATGCGAGTTTTAGCATGCCCAGTCAAAGTCTCTACCAATCTATGTATTTTGTAATTACTTCTATCACTATTTCCATATAGTTTTGAGTAAAGAACTGTTTGATTAGTTGAAACAAAAACTGACATTTTGTTGTCTCTCACAGTAGTTAACACCCAATTCTCACAGATGTACAGCAGCAATAACTGTACTTTGACCTTATTACCACAAATAATTTCCTGTTTAATACCAGGTTTTGCTCTCAAGTTCCATCCTCAGTGTTGAGAGTTTGGTAACAGCATCTGTCTAACACAGATTTATTAACAAGGTCACACTTCTGTGGCTCTTTCAGAGAGTGGCCCTGTAAGCTAACTACCACTTTTTAAACGTTTTAACAAACTTTTCTCCAGGAATAATGTGGGTTTTTTTAAACACATTTTAACTTTTCAAACACCACACTGACATAAACAGACCCAAAACGATGCCTCAGCTCCGTACTCTGCACTAGTCTGTAGCAGGACTTGAAGCAGGGCGGTGTGTGCGTTAGCATCTTAACAAACACCATTCAGTTGAATTATTCACGACATAGTCCTCTCCCGTTAATTCAGGAACACACAAAATTAAATTGATGAAATGTGTGTGCAGCTGTGTGGTAGCACAGCAGGCGCTGCGAAACTCCAACCAGGCAACAACCCCCTCAAATTCTGCTCTTCGCAATCAGTCCCAGGCTACCCCGGCCCACCCTGATACTGCACACAGCCGCGTAGTCAAACACATGGCTCCCCGCTGGCTTTGGATGCGGTACTTGGCATTATTAAAGGTGTGGATGTTTAACGAGGAAGGATGGTGGGCAGGTACAATGTTGTTTTTCTTCACGTTTCCCTCCGTATCTTTCTTTGTAACTGTATGCCGTAAATAACATAGCTCAAGACCACACCCACCTGATCTTCTCCTAAGGGCATGACGGTGCCTTTGTGCTGAGTTTTACTTTCAGGATTAATCTGCTACCTTGAACACTGCTGGTGATTTTAATAAAGTCATGACGATGTGAAATACGTTCTCTAGCAAAGACCCAGAAGGAATAGTTCATTCGGGACCAATGTTTAAACACTCTGGGGTTCTGGAAAAACTATAATGGGCATAAGAAGGAATAACAGATAAAAGACACTTCACCCGCCTTGCCTGCTGGTGGTGGTTAGAGGGTCCGGTGATGCTGATTGTATGGCAGGCCCCCTTCTGTCAGACTGTCCAAGGGCAGCTGTGGCTACATAGTAGCATACCACCATTGGTGTGCGAATGTGTATGAATGGGTCAGTGAGCTTTGGAGTCCTCTGAACTTGATAAAATGCAGTACCAGCACAGACCAGTTTCCCATTTGGTGTTTGAACACATCCTACTTTCCAGAAAAACACTCAGGTGAGGTTGTTGTACTACGCCTGAATGATATGCAGACATAGTGGTTGCTAGAAAACTACATAGTTCCCGTGACAACATAGAGCGGCACAAATGTCAGTGCACTTTGGATCAACAAATAAACTATATGATCATCGGTATCTGTAGTTACACTGCAATTGCCAATGGCCACATAAACCAGACTTTATTTGGCTTTGTATTTTGAGAACTTCCACTTAATCATAAACATACCCAAATTATTATTTTTAATACTTTTTTTCATTCATGTTAGCAAGATAGCCAGGACTGTTACAAGTTCAGTAGCTTATCAAATTCGCCAAAGATAATTTATTCAGTGTTCATCACAATGTCTAAAAAAGTTTGGAAATCAAGGATAGTTGTGATTTGGGGTCAAATTAAGTGTCAAATTTAATCAATTTGTTGCAAAATGTAGTTGTTTTTTTTTTTTTTTTTCAAATCAAAAACCCGTAAGCACTATCTCTTCAGTAAAGCACATAACAAGTTAATCAAGCAGAAACATTTATAAAAGTGACTTGGAATATAATTTTAAAATTTAACTTCATGCGACAAACTTTTAATCAACATTCAATCAAACAGATTCTGCATTAGATGGCTGCATTCCTCTAGTTGCTATGGAGCCTCAAGATACACCTGAGGAGAATCAAATGACAACATTAATGTTCTTTTTTTTTTACTATATAGCTACAAGAAGGAAGGTATATAGAGGAAATTAACATATTATAGTAGAGTTTAGTTGAGGGAAAATGTTCAAAAGTTTCAGGACTTGTAAACGTCTTGAATGTAACCTTTATGAGACATTTTTGTGATTCCTTTTGTGTGACGGCTCCACCCTCACCACAGCAACACAAACCTGGCCCGGGGCCCCGGAAAGCCCTGCCTGGCCTTACTGTGGAGGAGTAGCATTTTTCACCATTTCCTGGCCGGCTCTGAGTGAATGCCAAGCGGTGCATGTGTGTGATCCATGCTTGAACATTTCCCCTTCTTTTCGCCTTTATTGCCCGACTGCTTTAACTGCTCTAGTAAAGGTGGATTACAACCTTCAAGGGGAGCCAGCCATGCACCTTGGAAGGATTAAGAAGCAGTTTCGTTTTATGTTCCAGAGAGTAAATAGCAGCGTAAACTAGCTGTTTGAGTTGCATGTGCATACATATAGCTCCACATAAGTGCGTGCATATGGGCACGGCATTACTCATCAGGAGAGAACACACATCGGGAAAACACACATAAGCGCAATAAAGAGAAAGGTTGAAGTGGAAAACAATTCCTCCAAAGCTTTTCTGTTGCTAATGCTCAGCTTTCGTTGTGACACACAAACACATTTTATCGATTCTATGCAAGGGTTTTAGTACTTTTTGACATTTCTGCTGTTTTTTTTTTCCACTTTACACAACATATTTTGGAAGAGGCAGACCATCATAGATTGTTTCTTGATTGAGAAGTAAAAGGGAAAACATGTATTAGTTTAAATAGTTTTTTTAAATAAAAATCTCAAAAGTTTTTCAGACATTATTTAATCTCCTTTTATTCTATTGCCATGTCCACACCCAGCCACATCTACATTTGAGAAAATTCTGTATTTATTCACTTTCTTGCTTTGACATGATTCCCAATTTTAATAACTTTATCGTCTAAAATGCTATTTAAAAGTAGTTAAAATTATCTGTCGACACAAATGAGCCTCCTGGTGCCATGTTCAATTCCTAACAGGAAGTCGTTGTTTTGAAGCACTCTGATTGGCTGGTGTAGGTTTTAGCTCAGTGCTACGCTGCCCCCCAAGGGTTTGGAATGTATAAAACAATGCTCAGGGGCGGATTTGTGCAACTGAAAACTTTTCTGAAGCCGGTCCCATGTGTATGATGTTATTTCACTAAGCAATGTCACAGAGATATTAATTTTTATAAAGACCTGGCTAAGTGTGTACAATCCATAATGACTAAATGAAGTCAATGCACCCAGTGCTACCTAGTTAGGAAGTGAAGTCGGCATGTAAAGACTTTAATCTCAGTGTGAGAAGAAAGCTAATGAACAGTCAGCATAATGAAGACCAAGGAACACAGTACAGAAAGATCAAAGAGAAAATAAAAGAGTATATTGCTGCTCTACCCAGAAATGGCTGAGCTGGACTAGCAAGCTCAGGAAAGCAGGAAAGGAAAGCATTAATCAGAGAAGCAACCAAGGCAACAATGGTAACTCTGGAGGAGCAGCAGTTTCTGTGCAAAATGGGACATGCCTTACAGAACTTGGAGTTCTTATTATGGGGAGTTTTTGAATTAATTTGAAAAAATTTAAAGAGTATGTGACTTTTCTTCTGCTTTGAACATATGCTCTACTTTGTCCATCAAATAAAAAGTGAAGACAGTAAAATTTGTGGTTTGTGCACATAATTTTTAGCAATGAACTGTAGAAGCAACTCTAAACCATCGAACACAATCAACACACCAGACACAAGACCAGAACCGAAGTACTCTTGTCACTGTCTTTGGTTGTCTTTTTTGTTTTTTTTTCAAACTTCATACATCTTCTTGCAAAGCAAAACTACAGCAAGGAAACATATTATCATTGACATACATCAATAACACTCACACTGACACACACCACTGTACTGTTTGGTGTACTCTCCTCATTGCTTTCTCTCCATATATGTCTCTGTTGTCCCGTAAGAGACCCGATCGACCCAATAATGTGCTTTGCCAACCAAACAACAACCCTGATTCAGCTGAAACCAGATTATTCCTGTTCTCTGTGGGCTGTCACTGAGAGAGCACAGTGTGAGAGAGGCGGGTGGCTCAGCTTCATCTCAACAACACATACACACACACGCACACACACCAGCACTCCTCCATACACATTAACTTTCAAAGGGGAAACCTGAGTGTATTAACCGAGAGGTGTCCCCTTAGTTTTGGGTCACCTCTCTTTGCCTAAGAGAGAAACTGAGACCTTGGAGGTGGAAAAAGCATGTTCCCCACCTGCTGATAGAATGTAACAATGTAAATACATTTTAGAAGAGAAACAGTGAGTGCAAATGGAAAAAGAAAGGAGGAAAGAATTGTGTGCAACAGAAAAAACAGACAAAAACAGAGCAATGGCAACAGAAAATGAGAGGCTATAAGAAGGAGACTGAAAAGGAAATGAGAATCAGTAGAGTTGGGAAGACTTTATAAAAGAAAAAACTAAGAGGACCGATATGAAGGTGACAGAAGCAGAAAAGAAAGTTCATGCTGAGGTGAAATTTGAGAACTGAGATCTGGAAGTGAACCTGAGTGTAGACGTTGAGAGAGGACAGCAACAGAAGGGTGGTACAACAGGGTCATGTCCTCATGTGTGTAACCATTGCCCTGTACAACATGTGCTCAGGGGTACAATTGATTGGATTAGAAGCTAACAGCCGTTCAAACACATCAACACACGGTTCCACATCAGCAGACGCATGTTGTGACACTCGAGTGGAACCGCGAGTGTGCAACAAGAATTCAATATTTATTCATAAAAGCTAAAACTGTGAAGCAGATTAAGGCGTCACTGTTGAGATTCCAAGAACATCCCAACTGTGGAGTGGTTGATACCTGTTAGACATGTTCCTACCATCATCAACACCAACTACAAGAAAGGGTACTACTTGTACCTATTCTGTGTTTGGCACACAATATACATAAATATTTATACACGGCTAAAAAGTAACCCATCAGAGTTAAAGCAGTAGGCTAAATGCTAAAACTCAAAGAAGAAGTCACAAGCTTACCCTGGCCATTGGAGTAGTAGTAGATCCACTTCTCTCTGGCCTGTGTTGGAGTCCCAGATGTCTTCTTGTGAATTGCCTTCTCCATGATGCTGCTTGGGTCCTGCATTGGGCCCTTCTTCAGCACCCGAGAGCTCCTCTTGACGCTGCACACCACGATCACGACCAGCACCAGCAGGAGCAGCAGAACTATCATCCAAGGCAGGTGCTCGTTGATGTCAAAATGATCGTGCATGGTTGGCCTTGGTGACCCCCTGCGGTTGGGCCTGTAATAGTTGGAGGCTTCACCCGCATTCCCCGAGTTAACCATGTTACTGATGCCTGTTCCAACCCTAACTACTTCTGGGCCCACTGCACCCTCCATTCTTGGTTTATTTGCCCCAGGCTCAGGAACAGCATCGGACTCGCCCAATTCTTTCTTGAGATCCATGGCTTGCTTTCGAGCCACCGACAAGGGAGTCCATGACGCTTCCTGTTTTGGTGGGGTGGGGATGCCAGAATGGGTAAGCATTAACTCCGCTCCTCCGTCTTCCCCGCTTACGGCTTTCCTCAGTTGAATGGCTGCTGACTGGCTCAAGGGATCTGTGATGTTTGACAATGGATTTGATGGAGACAAAGATATGGTAATAAGATGAGAAAAAGGAACACAGATATGGTACACGAGAGATAAGAAGCAACAGAGACACAGACATAGGGAATTAAATTCACTCAATTTGAGATATGCTCACCCTGATCAGAAAAACAGAAGGTATTACAGGAGGAAATCCTCATCCAAGCAAACAATCTGGGACACTAGCGTTGTAACCAGTGGTAGCTTCTTTTCTCCATTATCTGTGTGTGGCATTTACTTAGGAAGAGCCTAATACTTCTGAGGTGTTGAGATGGTTAGCACTATATTTTATAAAAACTAATCAAAAAACTGATACGATCAATTGGGGAAGAGTGCTGGTGCTGGATATAACTTACTCTTGGTTATTATCGATTGCTCGCATGGATCAGGTTTCCATCGTGATATCTTATGTTTTAATAGTTTAGGTTAAGCATATGTCCAGTTGAGTGAATTTAATTAAGATTTTCTACCCGTTACAATAAATGATACTGAAAATTGGCAAAAATGGAGTGACACTCTTTGATCATGCCAGATGTTTAGTAACTCAGCAATTGTCTAATTCTCTGCAAGTAAGCGAGAGAAGTTTGAGGACATCAATTAGCTGACATGACTGTAGAGCAGTGGTCTCAAACTCCAGTTCTTGTGTCTTGCAACTTTTCAGCACACCTGGTACCAATATTAGCTCATTAGCAGAACTCTGCAGAGCTTGGCTCCATACTAGTGATACAGTTCAGCCAATTAATTCCAGTGTGTAGGACATCTTAATTCCAGTCCAGTAGGTGGCAGTAAATGCACCATAAGTAGCTTTGCCAACCACAAATAAAACTCAAAACAAGAAGAAAGACATCTAGAGGTTGCAGGACACCAGCGCTTGAGGACTGGAGTTTGAGACCACTGCTATGGAGAAATATTTAATACTTAAATCACTGTACAGGTTAATAATTGAGTGGAAAAGCAAGCGAGTCTTCCCCTGACATTTTAGTTCCAGGTATTGCTCCAAATGTTTTAAGTGTGGAGTCTTATGAGGACCCTCACCTGCAACCTCATAACCCATAGCTCTGCTAATCTTCCATTGGCCTTAGAACAGCTTTAATCTCTGGTGAAATAATTCAAAACAGTGTCAGAAACGTTGTTTATAAAGGTTGGTCCATAATGACATGATAGCACCATGCACTCCTGTTCGACCTCACCCCAAAGAAGCACATTGTCAGCCATCAAAAGGTTGGTACACTGCGGTCATAAAGGAATAGACATGGTCAGAAAAAATACTCAGGTGGGGTGTTGTGCTTAAGTGACGTTTGATTGGTATAAAGCGACCCTTAGCAACAATTGAGAAAAAATAACTTTTCCCAATATCCTATTGTCCAGTTTTGGGGAGCCTGAGTCATTTTTTAGCCCCAGGCTCCAAAAAATAGCAGGTGCAAGTTATAACTTTCTTCAAAGGTCTACATATTGTATGTTCAGAGATGGTTCCACATGCCAGAACAGTAGTGGTCATTTAAACTGTATTTCTGCTATTTTAAACAAGTTTTGCTCATCGTCTTCTCAAAGCAGACAACTATGCCACACTGAGTCAATTAAAACCTCTTTTTTCTTTATTCTAATGCTCAAATTGAGATGCACAAATGCATTGAGCAATACAGCCTGATTCCCTGCCACACTGATGTAACAGTGGCTACTGAGTGTACATTTCAGGCTTTGCTAAAGAATGATTTCAAATTGGTACCATCACTGCAGAGTAAAAAAAGGAAAAAAGATAATTGTAATGCCAATGAGCTTGTCCCCAGAAGTTAAATTTGGAGACGACAAAACACACATGTGACACAAATTGTGAACCATCAAGCTGAGTCTGTGTTCCCTGGGCTGTAAGGACCTTTAATCTCTGTCTGCTCCCATTGCTTTGCTCCAGCCCAAGTGTGCCCTGGCTGGTAATCACACAGCAGATGCAGTGCAAAATTGCTCACACCACAGTCTGCTTGTTGATTAAATTGAAGCCAGGGGATACCTAATCAGAATTCGACTCAACCAAAGGAACAGTTTGAAAAGTTGTCCTAGCCGACACTTCACAGTCAGTGCTGGATGCATCAGCTGGGTGGGGGGTAGTTAGGGTGGTGGGTTGCACCCACCACTAACAACAGCTGCAGAGTTAGTGTTTTCCAGGCATGGAAAAGAAAAAGTGTGGTTTGTCAATGTCAGTGCGTCACTTCCTGCCATTGATTATCGATGCAATCTCCATGCCTCCCTACCGCTTTCTGTGCTTCAGCACCCCTAATGATAATGGGATCTGGGTTCCATAATCTCTAAATTGTCATTCAGATGTGTAATAATCCTATTTATCCTCTCATCATCAGAACATTGCCCAGGTATGACTCTAATCCAGAAATTAAAAGTGACATTTTGACAAGAACTCTAAAGCAGGGAGAGAAACCGTTCAGTGACAAACACAGGGACACAGAAGGTGTTGGGGCATTTCAGAGTCTTTGGCTGAATATATGTAGCTGTCAAATGTATGACAGGTTATGTGGCTTGATTATCTTCCTAACTAAAAACTGTAGGAAAAAAAATGTATATCAACATTTTTTTTTGTTGTTGTTGTTGTTTTCACTTCAACAACAGAAGAAGTTGTTGAAGTGAAAACCAGTGTGGCAGATGTCCCATAATGGAGAACTTTGCATTAATTCTGCCAGCAGTGTAAAATTAAGTAATTTCTATTTATTGGACAACTGCTTGACTCCAGATTTATGGGTCTCAAAGGACAAAGCTAAGAGCTTTTAGTCCAAATTGAGTCTACTAATCCTATTAGTTTTCTGGGCTAACCACATAAATATGTCCATAAAAAATACCTTTGGCTTGGTATTACTGTATAGCTATTATTATTATCATGAGTTATTTGTTATGCTGCGGGCACTTATAGTTCACAGGCAGAAGCGTACATGCTGAGCATCTACATATGTCTAAATGTGACTGAAAGTGTCATGTATATAACATTTTGATTCCAGGTAGAATGCAAGTTTTTAAAAATTCTGGAAATTAGTTGCTTTATCATTCTCAAGTGTAAAAAGATCAGTTTGGATTTATATTTAAGCAGTAAATTAATCTAATAAACTCATCCATGACGGGTTGAACAAACAAATCTCACCACCAATATAATTTAGAGCGGCCAAAGCACATATCTTTTTTTTTCTTACTTTTCTTTAATCTGCCATTGAAAAATTCTGATTTTTCAGAATTAAACTTTAAGCAGCTATCATGCATACATTGGTTTTTAATTTTACCAGAGCTGATTATTTACACAGAAAGGACATTGGAGGCACCAATCATGTTTCAACTTTTACTTGTTCTGCGCTTGTTTCACACAGGAAGATCATTGGTGACATGTAAGCTCTTACATCATTTCCGTCGGAGTAAATAACAAAGCAATGACAACGTGATGACGCTTTAAATGTTTATAGAGTAGACTTTGCCAAAGCTGTTGAGACTGGTGTTGTTCTCAAGTGGTAGAGGTCTGCTGATTGTGGAAAACTTTAGTCAGACACAGTCCAATAAAATACACTATTATATTTATGAGAGAATTTTGTACAATAATTCTTGGCCAGCAGTATTTAGGCCAAGAATTCTAATTCTAAACAATAGGTACTACATTAGCGTATTTGATGGTTTAGAATAAATGTTTCAGAAAAAATAGCCAAAGAGCAGAATGTGTATGTTTTCTTAAGCTGGTGAAATATGCCAAAATACTCATTTATGTGAAGAGTGTATGTTCATATTAGTGGTGGAGCTTAACTGATGGGTCTGTAATTGGGGCCTGCCATAGTATTACATGACAGGCCATGTAATGCTCTCTCTGCTTCTTAGCCTTTTACCTAAAATAAGCTATTAGCTATTTTTCTTATTAGCCATGTTTAGTATACTGAATGAAGTAAGTCAATGATAGACAACATGCTATTGATGCTACTGACAGCATTCATGCTAACATTAGCATTTTGGCTAATTTTAGCTGATTCATTAATTTTAACATACTGAACGGTGCAAGTCCATGCTAGTTAACATTCTTGTGATTCTCCACATGCTATTTTGTAATTATTAGCTGAACTTAGCATTGATGCTAATGTTTAGCATCAGAACGCTGGGTCCAAACCAACGGGCACACTTTGGCAGCCCCCGGTTAAATTTCTTCAGAAATTTTCTAGTTAATTAAATGCAATTGTTTGCATTTTAAGTGAAAAACCATGTTGGCAAAAGCAACATTTTCAGTTTAAAAAAAATTGCTGCTAGCTTAGTGAATAAATAGACAAATGTTTTTAATTTGTTATTTATATTATTAAATCATCATATTGGTGGAAATTGCTATTCAGTTTTCCGATGTTTCAGGAACCTTTGATGATTCATGCAACTCCTTTAAAAATGAAAAAATCTTTCTTTAGAAATGTGGACGGTAGACGCTGACATTAGCATTTAGGATGTCTGTAATGCTGCTACATGTTTAGTTCTGAGAAGCTATTTTAAGCTACAAAAAAATTCACTGATAAGCTAATTGTTCTTAGCACAACATTTCCAGCGTCCAGTCAGATTGCTTTTTGAAAATAAGGTTAACCTCCAGTAAGCCAAGCGAAACAGCTTTGTCATCCATCGTTGTTGTTTGCGAATGTTGCTTGTGCGTCAGATTTACACATGCGACGGCCCTGCTGTGTGTTAATGTGGGCGGTAAATTGTTTGTCAATTAAAGTCCTCGATTGTGGGAGGCTCTTCCGATTACGTGGCCACCTGGATGTATTTAAGGAGCGCCCTTTCCACTTATGGAGACCCGAGTTCCAGGCCCAGAGAAGATCCAGGCCCAGCCGAGATCTGGATCCAGAGACGGGGCCGGCAGATCGCTTGACATGTTGTGAGAGCTGGAAGCTGAGATCTTTCGGGGCCAACCGGGTCCATGACTGGGGGAAGACCAGGCTGAGGGAGCAGATGCTGTTTTATCACATCTTGGGCTGCTGCCCATTGTCCCCTAGACAGTCTTTTTTAATAAATGCCTCTGAAGGGCTTAAAAATTATTTTGGTTGTTGTGTCCTCCCTATTTTTTGTTGCGGCCATCTGAGCCGGGCCGTAACACATGATACAAAGGTTCCTCCTCTGGGCTTTTGCACGTAAATGAGCAAATTGCATTAAAAAATTTTCCCACGTTAAATTCCATGTATTTAATGAATTGAAATCACCACGTTAAAATCTCGGCTCTAGCTTAACTAAAACCCGAAGGGCCTAGAAAAGCCTACAGCCCACACTGTGTAAGGTGGATATAACAATCAATGCAACATCTCTGCTGAACATTTCTGGTTGCTAGGAGACGTGTGATGTAACCTCCAATTACCTGAGTTATAGAAGAAAAAAAAAAGAACACAAACTGACTTTCTCTACGGAAACTTTACAACTCAATCTAATCTTCCTCTCCTTTCAGAATGAGGGTGACCACCCTCTCCTCTACCATTGGTAAATAGCAGGTGTAAGCTAACAGCCCCAACCACTCGCCCACCCCCCACCATGGTTCTAAGAGCTCAGACGGTGTCAAATTAACTAGCTCAAAGGCCATCGATACCCTGCCAACACAAACAGCAGTGACAGCATTATGGCTGTGGGGGGTTTAGTGGAGGAGAGGTATGCTAGCTATGGATGGTTGATTCTGAGAAATGACTGCTTGGCTGGCTCAGACGAGCATGACATAAGAACGGGTAAGGACATGACGAGTCAGGCAAACAAATGGGAAAATGTAGGGGAACTACAGAGGGATTTTTCTCTGCCAACAGGAGAAAAAGAAAAGAAGAAAGATGAAACAAGAGGACAGAAATAACCTTGAGTCACCTTGAAAATGCAATCATTCCTGGCATACAGGGGCAGGCTGCTGTTTCCGTGCCAACAAATAACCCACCTATGGGAATTCTAGCCTGGACGAGAGAGGGGGGGGGGCCGCATCCTCATTTGTGCAATGAGGATGCGGCACTTCAAAAAAAAAAACATAGTCTGCAGCTATATAGCAGTTTTCACAATGTTTCCACATTTCTTCATGTGCTCAATGTGCTTCACTGGGATTGTATGTAATAAACCAACACAAATTAGCTCATACATAGTTTTAAACTTTTTTTTACTAACAAAAATGTGACAGATATTTCTGTGAAGCCCTATCCAAGTCAAGACTTTGTAGAATCAGCTATAATTCCAGCAACAGCTGTTGGCACTTGCTGGAATGTGGCAACACGTTCACATTTGGACACGGAAGGTTTTTCTTTTCAAAATAGCCTCATGTCAGCCAACGATTTTGTAGAGAATACACGAATACACAAGCGTCTATTTCCAAGTCTCGTCTCAGTTTTTCAGTTTTAGGTTTAGACTTTGACTGGGCCATTTTAACACATGAATAGGCTTTGATCTAAAACACTCCACTGTATGTTTGGGGTTATTTTCTTAGTGGTAAGTGTACCTTAAACCTTCCACGTTTTTAATTCTTCTAACAAGTTTTCTTATTAAATGCAGTCACTTATGTTTCATGTCATTTCTCCTCTAGAGATTTGCTTTTACTGAGACTAATTAATACCAGGAAGTTCATCTGAATGGGAATTCTTCTCAACAAAAGAGAAGTGCATTATGGCCGCCTCACCTTTACGTGCATGTCCATTCAACGATGGGGAGACCGAGGACATCATCGTCTCTTGAACAAACACAGCCTGTGCAGGCCCCAGTGGAGTGGTCGGGGGGACAGATGACAAAGTGGCAGAAGGGGGTCCACACACGTTATCCGTCTGTCTCGTCCCCGGTGTCAACAGCAGCCTTGCCAGAGCTTTGCAGTCCGTGTGATTTCTGCAACTCATGGCGCTGGATTCCACCTGAGAAAACGTGCCCTTCGTGCACGGCTTGCAGAGAACGTCTTCCTTTTCGGTGCCGCGCCTTTTCACCCGGGACCCCGGTGGACACAGGGAGTGGGGCTTGCACTCCAGACCGCCACCCTTCGACAGGAATGTGTTGGGCGGACAGGTGCAGACTCGGTCCTGGGTGGCCGTGCACGGTGCCTTTTCAACGAAGCCCGTGGGACATGGAGCCCGACAACGGTGGCATTGCTGAACGCCGTTCTCTCCCCGTGTGAAGGTCCCCCTGGGGCAGGGGCTGCACTCCCTCACTGTTGTCGGAGAGCAGTGGACAAAAACGTAGGTGCCTGCTGGGCACTTGTCACAGACCAGCTGGGTGCCAGAGTCCCGGTCTGTGTGCTGATAGTGGCGTGGAGAGAGGAGGGGCTGGTTGTCTGCGGTGGATGTGGTCAAAGCTCGGGCTGAGATGTCAGCCACCACCGTGCATAGGAGCTAAGAGGAGAACAGGAAATAGCAGGTCAGTTGGTTTAGAATATGAATTATTTTCATCTTGCTTTTGCAGGATCTTCTGACATCTGCTTTCTCTGTTCGGATGGTAGTTGAAGACATTAGTGCCAAAGTTACTAACGTCACTTTTTTTGTCCTGATTTGTCTTAAGTGGCTACACATGTAAAAACTGAAGGGTGTTAAGTTACAGTTATATCCTGAAAACTCTGCTATCGTAGAATTCCTCATAATGAAACTCACTGACTCATCCTGAGACTCAACCAGCACAGAGTTTGTGGGCTTTTTGTCACAGCTGATGATTCATCCCCCTGTGTAAGCTGTAGTTGTTGCTTTGCCTCCTCAGAATGCCCTCTCACCTCTGCTTGGAAGTTGTCAGCTTCCTGGATTTGGTGGAATGACACACACCTCTGGGTTCAACATCACAGACATAGTCTGAGTCAGGCCTGTGTAACACTACCTGGAACACGAAAGGCACAGATCTTCCATTCTAGAGAAACTTAGTGCACCGTTTTGTAGCTTTTTTTAAGTGTAAACTCTCAAACTAAAGATGGCAAAAGCTGCTCCACACAGTAAAGCTGTGTGGTTTAAAGAACGTAATACTTTCTGAAACAAATGGATCATACAACCTGAACTACACCAGTAGACAGTGGTCTACTGGTAAGAAGTGTCATGTAGTGAACATATGTGCATAGCCTGAGTCAGTTAAACAAAGTGCCCTTCGTTGTCGTAAACCAAGGGTCGGACATTCTGTTTTAGGATATGCTGCAGGTATTTCAGGTTCTGCCACCATGTTTGACTGTATGTCTGATGCTGTTTCTCCTAAATCTTTTTAGTTTGGGAACTTTGTGGTGGTGCAGTGCTTAACCATACATGTTGTCTATGGCTGTTCGTCCTGTGAGTTGATGTGTTGCTTCGCGATAGACTGGTGTGCTGGATTGTTGAGCAGGTATTGAAAATGGGTGGATGTTTTAGTTCTACACCATCCAGCAGGACAGAACCTTCTAAAGAATCCCACTTTTGTCTCACCAGTCCCCTGAATATGTCCCCAAAGATCATCGGATGTTTTTATTTTTAGTACATGTGCAATGGGACAGGGTGTTCTTTTGAGTCACTAGTGATTTTAGACTTGGAACTCTCCCATGATACTATTCTTGCTGCTGAATCATGAACACTGACATTAACTGAGTAAAGCGAGGCCTGTAGTGCTTTAGGTGTTTGTCTTTTATGAATTCCAGGATAAATCGTTGATGTCCTATTGTCCAATCAATAGGACATCACTCCCATTGGAGTGACGTTATTAGGCCAGTCCAATAATTGGAACGTTCGTTATTCATAGATGTTTTAATATGTATGGATAATGGCTCTGACTCTGGTTTACTAGAGTCCCAAAGCTTTCAAAATGGCTTTTCAACCCCTTCCAGGCTGAGAAATGTAAATGAAAAACATAGGCTCAGGTTGGTCAGCATAGCTAAAATTTCTTTAACATTAATAAAATCATATTTCGTAAAGTGCATATTTAGTCTTGGGAGGTTATAGTTGTTTCACAATGATAGTTGTTTCCCAAATTTTTAAGTGTTTTTTAATCTGATACAGGGCACATTCCTTCCTTAACCATTTTTAGCCTTATAATTTGTATACCATATTACTTGGACACTAAGACTTCACTAGAAAAATTTTACATCACAAAGGAGATGAAAGGAAAAATCTGAGGTATGATTGGAAATATTTTTTAAAAAGTAATTTCCAAAAATCAGTCCATATAGTAATTACAGAAATACTAACAATACCTTCAGAGCTGACAGGGTTGTCCCTTTATCCACCAGTCTGCTGCCCTTTCATCATCACAACATCCATTCAGTCCATTATGTTCGTTCCCAGAACCTCATCCATAAAGATCAGAGCGTGCTGTCAACATACAGCATCCAACTCTGTTGCGTCAGTGATATCAATGCGTTCATTCACATCCATGTTCAAAGTGAAAAATTCTGGCAGGGAGTGCGTGTCATTCTGCTTGTTCTGGCGAACAATGGACAATCTGCCCCGGCTCTCTCTGCTGGTTAGTCTTCAGAATGACCTCAGCTTGACCCTTATTGTTGTGTGTTTATTTACCAATCAGTGTGAGTTTTGATCAAAAACCTAAAATAAAGGATAAGTGTTCTATCCTTATAGAACACTTATGGGTACTAAATAAGTGTTTAGTACCCAAAATAACACTTGGATACTAAATACCCAAATGTTATTCAAAGGTCAATGGGGAAATGTGGAATAATTCTGGAAAAATATTTGTTTTTTCCAGTACTAAGACATGCTGTTTATCCAAAAAGTACCATATCCCTGTATGATATCATCAGATATGTTAGATGTCTGTCAGATGAAGGTCATTCCAAAGCTGCATTTTGTTCTCTCATGAAGTCCTTTTGTTTATTTGGACTGTTTGAACACCTTGATGCTGAAAAGTAACATTTCTTTTCAGCTATAGCTTTCTAGCAGACACATGAAGGTTTTGGGTATTGACTGGTATTCAAAACTGTGATAAACAAACACATATTTAAATTTCAAGTACGCACTACGCACATAATATTCTTGCAAATCCGTCAGTGTTACCATCAGGTTCTTAGTAGCTATTTTGTTCCATTTCTAACTTAATTGTCCTGTATTTTCTGTAAGTAAAGATGGCTGACTTCACTGTGCCATGGTCACTGCTGTCATCATAAATCTCCATAACCGCTAATTTTTTCATGTAGAAATATAATGATAAATTACCAAAGAGTATGGATTTACAATATTCCATTTTTGATTGGTCCAGGTCAGAGCTGCATCTTTTGGGCTTTCTAAGCAGACAGGTTCCAGATGCATCAGCACTTTTTAACCATATGGTCCTAAGCACTGTGACAGCTGCTACTCAGCATGTTAAGGGAGCAGTGCCATGGGCTAATGGCAGCTAAATACCTGATCCTAATTGGCTGCTTGTTCATATCTGTGTCTCCTTCCCAGTGTGGTCAACAACCCCCTGCAGTCATCAGCCCTGCCACTTAGGAAAAAAAAAAAAAAAAGCAAAGCCATCAAAGACACAAAGCAGAAGAGGAAACAAAGTGCAGTACTAGCATTTTCACACTACACACACACACACTTAGAAAAAGCACGCACACCACATGGAGTTACTGTCTGGAGCCAGTGTAGCAGCCACCTCTGCTGATCAGCACTACATTAATCCATTTCAGTCCTTCTGCTGCCAGGGTTGGGCCTTTCCTGCCAACTCCTCCTCAATCCGCCTGCACCACTAAATACGTGATCTGCCTGGGGCATGGGACGCCAACCAATCAGAGACCATGATTCAAGGTGGGTTAAGCCTGGGGACAGGGCAATTTTATTTACCCTGACCTCAACCATCACCTCTCCATACCAAACTGACATGCATGAGTTATCCTAAAGACTCTAAATCCCAAGTCCAAACTCTTTCTGTCACAGATTCAAAAGAAAATCTGTGCAGAAGAATATTAAAACTAAACAAAGCTCTGTGAGGCCTTTAGGTTTTTGTGATTCCGCAACAGTGAGAATTGAGATAAATTCAACAAATACCTGCATTTTGTTTGTGCAAATGCATAATGGTAAGTTTGTTGAAAATCTTCCTCAAAAAATGGTCAAACTGAAAATGTTGTGTTTCAGTAAGTGCTGCCTCCCACCAGCAGGTTGCAGTAGTTATTATGGGCTCAAAAGGCAAAATTTTTCCACTACCCGTGGTAAAACCCAGCATAAAAGTAACAGCTGCTCTTTGTTCTCTAATGTTCCCTAAGGGTGTTTTCACACCTGACCGTCCGGTAGCTTGTGGGGGCGCTGCAACAAGAACCAATGAAGGAAACAACATGAACTGAGCGGAACATCCTTCATCACAAAATGCAAACAAAAATTAAATCTAGGGTTTCTCTTTTTCTTTCTCAAATGATTCCAATCCATTATATACACGCATTTGTTTTGGTTGTATTTACCCAGAATGCCCTGCGCTACAGTCCACTTCCTGCTTTTGGTGCCGTCTCCCGTCCAGTAGGCGTTCACACAACACAAACCACGCCAGAGTTTACTTCAACTATGCCGAGAGGTAAGTTTGTAAGCGGAGAGTTTGGTCCACATCAAAGTTCGATTAGGCGTTCGCACCTCCCAAATGAAGCAGGCTTTCTAGAGAAACGGACTGGAGTTGGATTAAAGCGGATTAAATAGGGGTGGGATGAATGCACCCCCCCCCCCCCCCCCCCCCCCCCCCCAACAAAAAAAACAAAAAAAAAAAAAAAACAACAAAAAAAAAAAAAGAAAAAAAAAAAAACCCAATAAATAATTAAATTTTCTTA
>CAEGAE010086704.1:0-13584 GCA_903067095.1 Girardinus metallicus | reverse complement strand
GTATTTAATATCTAGGTGTTTTTATGGAAATGTGGATCTTTCAGATCAATTTGAGAAGCAATTTTGATCATATTTCACGTTTATCGTGTCATGTTGCCTGGGGTGCTGGTCTTGGTCTTGACTCTTGTCTCGACTTCCCTCGGTCTTGGTCTTGACTTGGTCTCGGACCCTAAAAGTCTTGGTCTTGTCTCGGTCTCAATACACTCTGGTCTTGGTCTTGTCTTGGTCTTGGGTTAGGTGGTCTTGACCACAACACTGCTGTCATCACCCTCTGCTATCTAATTATTGTTATCAAGGTAATTAGATGTTTACATATCCTTTTTGTCTTGAATTAGCAAAGGTTTAGAACTGTACTTTACCATCTCAAAATCTCACACCATCTTCCGTCTTCCAGGTGAAATCTGCAGGTGTACGAGCAGGCCTGGCAAAGCGCCGCAAGTCAGAAGGCAACATCATCAGCATGGTGGTGATCATCGTGCTGGTCTTTGTGCTTTGTTGGCTTCCCTTTTTTACCGTCAAAATTGTCTATGTGTTTTATGTCTTACCTGAGAGCAAATTCACTGCTGAACTCTACTTTTCCGTGGTCATCCTCACCTATGTCAACACCTTACAGGAGTCAACTGTAGAGAATTTGTCTCTGCAGTTTCCTCCCAGACAAATTCAACCAGAGCTTTAAGGAAGTGCTTTGCTCCTAGAAAGAGATGACTACTGCAGCTAAAGACCTAGTGGAGAGCAGTCAGAATGGCAATAAGGTAAAAAAAAATTATAGTGCCTTTGTTTTAAATGTTCAGCAGGGTTTTTTTCTCACTTTCGCGGCGCCATGTTTGTTTCTGTTCACGCTACCACGTGATGTCTACGTAAGACGTATGTCACGCTCCAATCCAAAGTCCCATTTCGTCAAATCACTGTTGTTTTGACTTTATATTTAGAATGACTGTTATTTAGCACTGAAAGACATCTTGAAAGGATGTATTATGCTACATGGCTCACCACTAGGTGACCGAATCAGGATAGTTTGATTTATTAACTGACAAAAATCAACTGATTGGTGGTAATCTATGTGACTAAAATGGACAAGTGTGTGAGTAGTATTGATGTCCTTTTACAAAACCCAGAAGAAAATGTCTGTTTGGTAGAAAGGTGCACTTGAGGCAACACAATCAGTAAAACAGCGATTAATTAATGCAACAAACATGTACATTATAATAAATTTACAATATAAGCCATGAGCAGGACCATATGTAGAATGAAGATCCAGGGCTGCAGCCAGTTTTGGTACCACAACAATACAATTTTCTTTAACACATTGAAATTACAATTTCCTAAACTATTATGTATTTATCTTCCTAAGAAGCTGCTCACAAACATGGCTTCATGTATTGAAATGTCTTCATCTGTACAAAAAAGGTCTCATGCTATAGTAACCATGCTAGACTCAGTGATGTCCCAGTCACTTCATTTACCAAAATCAAAGGTTTGCAGCATCCAAATAATGTTTGCTTTAGGGTCCAGGATTACACCAGAGGGCATATCCGAATCAGCCATAATATTATGACCACTGACGCATAATGTAACACTGTTCATCCTGATACAGCATAACAATCTGCTGATAAAATATGCACCATCCTTGCCAATTCTGTAGACTTTGATAAGGTTCAGTCATCTCCCCTTAAAAGGCAACAGCACTCATCCAAACAAGGAGCCATCCCTTCTCACTTCCCACTGGGCAGCTACAAGCCTCCTTGCTCCCCAAACTCTGACTGGTCTGGATCTGAAGGCATCTGTTGCCTACTCGATAAACTCCTTGTCTTGCAGGTTGCAGTGTTTTGGCTGTTCACAGAAGATGCATGGAGGATAGAGGGTGTTCATGACGAAGTGAAGGAATAAAGACTGGGTGGTTAATTAAAGCAGAGAGCTGTGCCTTTCTCCTCTCCACACTGTCTCTTTCTCCATCTGCCAGGAAAAAAGGCTAGACGCATGTAAAACATGCAGAATTGAGATGTACTCTCATCGCACAACCTGTGTTTTCATGAGAGGTGAGAAATGTTTTTCTTGTTGTTGTTTGGTTTTAACTCTTGATCATTTTCAGATTTATGCTGGGTGAGTAGTATTTACTGGTTTTATGAAACTTTAGATGAAACCAAAATAAAACTTTTAAGGCCTGTAAAAGCAAAATACCATGTGTCAGCATCATCCTTAATACACCATCTTCACAGTGACACATGGTGGGGGCAGCATCCTGCTGAGGGGTTTTCTTTAGCAGGGACACAAAACATACACAATGACACAATGTGAAAAAGTTCAAAGTGCACTATGAACAGAATATTTTTGTTCAAAAAGGGATGGTATTCAAAATGATTAACCTGTGTGACCATTAATTTTTTTTAACCCACTAATCCCTTTGGCCGTCCCGGTGATGCTTCATCTGAGGATTCAACACTTTTCATAAAATTCAGGAGGTTTTGTCACATTTTCATCCCCACAACCAAGACACATTTGTCTAGACCTAAGGATACGCTAACATCAGTGCCGAAAATAAAGTGCACCTCCAAGCAGGAACAAACACAGTGCCTCTGCTCAAATTAATTAATTTATTTATTTGTTTGTTTGTTTGTTTATTAAAGCGTTATTGGGAGAGGGAGGGAACACTTCCTTCCACCAGGGGGCAACAGTGTGTCATTTTAAACACGCACTCTCCTGAACTTTCTTTCGCAACCTCTGTTTTGGAGGAAGGTGGTGCTATTGTGGACAAGCTGCTTCTGCCGCGCGCTTGGCGCTCCTGTAGATGAGCGTGTGTTCTCCAGGCTGCCCTTATGGATAAATGCTGAGAGGCGGCCGAGCCTCTGGTGACCTCTTTCGCTTTTACTATGTATGCAGAGACAGCAATGATTCTCTGTCGGAGGATCTGAAGTCTGGTGCGCGGATGAGTTTTTGAGTGCGCTACAGCTTGAACAGAAGAAACACGATCTGGCAGACTGGTTGCAAACCACCCAGGATGTTTTAACTGCGCTGCCTGTTAACTTTTTGTCTTTTCATTCTTTTTTGTTTTTGACTTCATTTGGATGTCTTTTTGTGGGAGTTTTCGTGTCGCCCTGCAGAGAGCAGACATGGTTTTGCGCACTGGAAGTTTAACCCTGCTCTCCTGAACTCCCCATCTTTTGAGTTTTTTTTTTTTTCTTTCTTTTTTTTCTTCACCACAAGTTTATAACCGACTCTGTAGGAGGATTGAGGCACGAACGAGCAAATGGCCAACGAGGGCAAACCGCGGCTCTGCATCATGGCAAAGGGGGACAGCGGGTATGGGTTCCACTTGCACGGCGAGAAGGGGAAGAACGGCCAATATATCCGCAAAGTGGAGCCGGGGTCCCCGGCGGAAGCGTCGGGAATGCGCGCCGGGGACAGGGTGGTCGCGGTGAACGGAGTCAACGTGGAGAGAGAGACGCACCACCAGGCGAGTGCATCTCCACGCGTGGGCATTCATATTGATGATTGTCACTCATGTTACAGGACGGGCCATTTCTGTCTGCAGGGGGTGCATCAACAGGTCATGCTGGCTGACTGAAACAATCAGAGAAATCACGCTCCCACTGCTCCAATTTTTTTTTTTTTTTGTATTTTTTTATTTATTTATTTATTTTATTTTTTTTTTAGAAAACAGAACGCGTTGACTATAGATTTTTACTCAGTCTGGAAAAAAAAAACTTTCCACAGATAAGGACGTGCTTTTCTAGACAGCAACAGTCTGCGCAGCATGTCTGTGCCAAGAAAAAGCTGCAGACAAGCCAACCCGCTGCTGCCACCGTAAATTAGGTTAAAACTGTCTCCAGTTCTGCCTGAACTGGGTTGTTTCTCTCCGAGGACTTGGCTCCTGCTCACAGAGAGTCTGAGGGGGTTTTATGATTACCCGTGTACAGCCCGTCAGGCTCTCTCCGTGACCTTGTTGCAGCAGAGATAAAAACACATGCTGTTGGTCGCTGGGTTCAGCTCTCAGGATATCTTATCTGCTCCGTCCTCTCATCTCAGTGGGACAGATTAAGTTGGATAATTATGTTTGATGACATTTAAACTGTTGCAGACCACCTCCAAAACAGACCCTCACTCGTTATTACGCAAGAGATCAGGATAATTTGGACGTGTCATTGAAAGATATAAACTCGTCACTGATTATCCTGCAATTGATCTAATGCTAGGTTTTAGTTTTACAACTTTGGTGGCCTATTCTGGACCACCATAGTTGTGCTTTTCACATCTAGAGACGGAATATTTTGGCTATTCTACTTTGAAAATTAGCTCCGATAGATAAAATAGAGAGCATCTGTGAACATTCATTTCCAACTATTGGAAATGAATTCCAAGTCTTGCCACAACTTCTCAGCTGGATATAGGTTTGGCCTTTGATTGGGCCATTTTAACTTGTGAACAGGGATTCATCCAAATCATTCCGTTGTAGCTCTGATCGTATGTTTAGAGTTGTTGTAACAACAGAAGGTGCATCATCTAATAGGTTTTCATTCAGGATTGTCTTTTCATCAACACAAACTTACTTCCCTGTCTGGAGCTGCACGGTATAACAAATCACAATCATCACTTTCAATTTCAACATGTTTAATATTGCAACACAAAGAACTGCTTGGTTGCAATATTTTCTGGATCATAATATCTCCAATTTTCATGCATTCAACCTTTGTGTGTTAGTGACAGAGAGAGAGTAGTGGGTACATATCAATAGTAGTATCACAATGTCATGTTTTTACTTATGCTATGTAGCCTTATCCCTCTCCCTGCTGAATTAAAACATTCCCACAGCATGATGCGTCCGTCACCATGTTTCACAGAAGGGATGGTTTGCTCCTGATTATGCATAGTGTTACCTTTCAACCAGATTCTATTAGCTAGCTTGGCGACTCCCAAAGAGCACTGGTTTCTCTGGATTTAGGGTTTCAGGGTAATGCATGTCACACTTTTAAGCACTTTATTTGTGGAAAAAAAACATGTCATTTTCCTTGAACTTCACATTTTTCTTGGTCTGTCACAAAAAGTCCTAGTAAAATGCATTAAGGCTTGTGGTTTGTGGTTTTAATGTGGCAAAATGTGATTCAGCGACTTTGAGCACTTTTGCCAAGCGCTGTTATCGTATCGAAGCCAAACCTGGCATAATGAAACCTGGACAATGAAAATTAATAATCTCCAAATCAGATGATGAAGACTTGTCATGTCCCTCCTCCAGGTGGTACAGCGGATCAAGGCAGTAGAAAATGAGACCAGGTTGCTGGTCGTTGATCAGGAGACATATGAAAGCCTCCGCAGCCTGCATCTGATGGCCACAGAGGAGATGGCCGTTCTCGGGACAGAGGCTCACCCCGCTGCTTCCTCCCCTCCAGCCTCCTCCTCGCCGACGCCCTCATCCACTCCTTCCTCCCCCACCAAGAAGCGACAGAACGGCTCTGTGTCCAAGCAGGGCAGCCAAGTGCAGAAACCCACCAGGAGGTCGCCTTCGAAGGCTGCGAAGAAGGTAAATATGAATTAAAGCCATCGTCTTATTTTAAAGTGAGAAACCGAACCCATGTGCTAACAGATTGCCAGTACTGAGTCATGTCTCCTCTGATATTCTCTTCTCCCTGGACTTGTTTTGTGGCTGTCATGCCGGTTTAAGATTGGATTTGTAGATGTTGTGCAGGTTCTGCGGGCTCAAATTCTTGTGTGCTGATGAGGGAGTAACAAAGCTTAGCTGGAAGCAAGCCAGACGTTGTTTCAGAAGTAAGAGTGGCCATGAAATGTCAGAAGGTGACACCAGCAAGAAGGCATAAAGTCTAGGTTGTTAAAAGCTTGAAGTAAAAAAAAAAGCTATTAGCTCTCCCTTTGAGGGCTGGAAGTTTTGTTTTTTTTTTTAGTTTTGGTTAAAGGAATATGTAAAGATTACAGTGGGCTGTAATCTGTCTGTGTTCATTTTCACAAGAAATTTTAGAAGTTCATTAATTTGTTTTCATATTTCAGCCCATGGTGACAGTCGTTGTTGCATCGTGTCCACAAGACTCAGATTTGGTTTCATAGAGCGCCTATCAGAAGGAGCACGCTGCTCCCCTTCTGCTTTCTGCATTTACGCCACATGTGTTTTTACTTAGCTTTGCCCTGTTGATATGCTTCCAGCACTCAGGCCCTTACTCTGTATGGGGTTTGACATCTTCACTGCTTTGCATTTTAAATATCTCTGTAACTTTAACTCGTCTAGTTCTTGCCCTCTTGTCTTGGAAAGCGTGCAGTGCTAAGATGTACTAACCCACTAAGGTTTGCAAACAATTTGTTTCTTTTTCTATGTCATTACTCAAAGGGAAAAGCTGGAAGGACACATTCAGTGGGTTGAACCAAAAATGAATTAGCCTTTTAAAATGAAATGCATACTTTAACAGGGACCTCTATTTCCTGTTTCATCTTAAAGGAAGCTGTTCCCTTATAGATATTAAGACTTAGGATTGACACACCACACAAATAGATCGTTTAATGTCTTCTGCAGAAGTCTTTTCGGGTTGTGACAGGGGAAAAAAAAAGATTTGGCTGAAAGTCCAGCAAGTAAAAGCAAAGGGAAAAACAGACTGGTCAACAAAATGGAGAGGAAAACCAAGGATTAAAAAAAAAAAGATATGCAATGATAAGATGAACCAATCAAAGTTTATTTGTATGGCACTTAAATATGGCAACAAGGCAGTTCAAAGTCAACCATACAGTCAACAATCTATATCTCCCACTTTACAGATGTCACCTGTTTTAGCTGTTTTGTCACACTTAAATGTTTCAGACCTTCCAGTCAGATATCACCGAGGTAATCTAATATTGTCCAACAAAAAAAATTTAAATTGTAGAACAGGTTGACCAGCGTTCTTCTCTAAATTTGCAAATATACTGCAAAAAAACAATTACAATAGAAACCGTCTGTTATTTGAATTACTGCTCTGATGTCGCACATGCTCAAAGTCACATTGAGTAGAGAGGCTTAAATACATTCTTTTTACTCCATTGTATTATCCAATGTATTATCTTACATTGAAATATTTTTTAAAAAATTCACACTTTTTTATAAAAGAAGAGATCCACAGATACTCTACTTCCTTTCTCTTACTGGAGACTCACCTAGAATGTTTGTTGTAAAACAAAAAAAAAAAACTTACAATGTTTTGCTCACTGAATAAATGTATTCAAAATGAAAACAGATTATTTTTCCAAAATCTTCTGGTGTTAAACAGCTCTACTGCTGTAAAAATATATGAATTATACATCTATTTTAAGGCTTTTCAAGCTATAATTGCTGATATAAACTGATTGTTCATTTGGATTATTAACATTTGACACTATATGCTATGCGGTTTGGTCCATTTTATTTTCCTCTTACTAAGCAACGTGACAGCCAAACTGCTGAGAGCAGCACATTTCTCCTCATATTTTACTTTTAAGAGAGGTCGAAGGAGGACAACTAGGCAGCCTGAGATTTAAAAGCATTATGAAATAGGACAGAGAGAATCTGAGACTCAAAGCAGCCAGAATAAAACTTGCTGTCACTTGAATTTCACCCACTCACAGTGGGGCAGGGCACTGGGAAAGCAAGGTTTTGGATATTCACCACTTAACTTTTGTTCACCATAAAAGTATTAAGTAACTGCAGTTGATTGTAGCTGCAGTAAACAATATAGGTTCCATTACCTGTGATCAAGATGACATTGTGCTTCCTGGTAGTATCTCTGAAACCCCAGCCGTTTGGCTGAAAAGACTGAGGTCAGGACGGTCTGAAATTGTCAGACTTCAGTTGTTAACAGCATCGAGGGAGTGATGGCAGTGAAATAAAGTGTTTTAGTTTTCTTTATAGCAAATCCTATAAAAGCTGTTTGTTTTCTTCTTGATCTCTCAACATGAACGTCTGCAGATATCAATCACAGCATTTACTGCTGCTGCACCCACTCACGGGCAGAGGAAACTCAGCTAGACACAAACCTTTCTGCATCTGTGTTTTCCTGCACATCTGCCCTATAAACATCTCAGTAAAAGGTTCAGAGTGGAGTGTTTGTACATATGTTCTCCAGGTTACATGACACTGCCTGTAGTTTCTTCGGCTTTATAGCCAGTCATCTCCAAGGTTTCCCTCCTATTGCATTCCTCTCCATGTTTACTTGCCTCTTGATTTGTGATGCAGGAAATAGCTTTCTGCTCAAATATGTTTGTCTTTTTTAATCCAGGGTACATGATATGTGTGTTTTCTTCATCTTTTATCCACTCACTGTTTTTCTAATACCACTGAGAGAGAGTTAAAATAATCATGATGGAGATTATCCATGTCGTCACCCAAAAGACAAGATCCCGAAAGAAACTGAGGACAGAAAGGGAAATCACAGTTTCTTTCGATTTCTTTATTTTCTTATTCTCCAGTCCGCTTTTCAGCAAATAAATTAATCATAAATTGATTGATAGCAGCATAATAATAAATTTGCTCAGTTTTCCACAAGCCTGGCACAAATATTAGCTTCTCAGTTATCATAGCTAGTCGACACACTTTAAGCAGCTGTCACGCTAAATGTGAGGAAATTTAGGAGATTTTGTGAAACATCAAGCCCTGTAAATGTATGTGTTATTTCTGGCAGGCCCCTAATTATTAGTGTAATTACATAAATGTTTGTGGAAATCACAGTGTTCTGTGTATGTCACTGGGCCTTGATGTAATCAAAGCCCACTGACACATAACCATGTCTTTTCTCTTTTAAATGATTATTTCCCATGGGATATGGTCTTCCAATGCCGCTGAAGCAAGTTCAGTGGTTACCATGGTGACTGAATACAGGTTAGAGGGCAGACATTGCTTATCAGGGAGTTGAGTTCCCTGTTACATTGCTTGATGCTGCACGATGGGCTCAAATCATAATTTCTGTTTGATGTCTATCATCTAAGTGAAGACACCACCTAAATAATTTCAACCAGACAAACAAAACTGCAGTGGGATTTAACAATAAATCATTCTAAATTTGTCATTATCAGCCTATGTGATGATATTCTGCCTCTTTCCTTGCTTATATTTGCTTGTACATACTTTTAGAAGTAACTGTGCATGTGTCTGTTTTTGTCAGATGGAGTAGCTAGTGATGCTGGAAGTGCAGCAGCGTCACGCGACACAGTTTAAATGTATCGTTTTACAAAGACACACACCTGAGAGCTCAATGCTGGCCTATTTCTCCACGTTTCTCTCTCACACACACAAACACAGAATCCTACAAACTCTAAGGTGTGTTGCTGTGTTGTGTCATTTCCTTTTGGATAAAGTGTTAGGTGTCACTTTCTCATTAGGACCTTTTTTAACCTGCAGATACACACGAATACACATGCACACAACTACCTTTATAAGGGTCCAAATGTAACGAATACATGTTTCCCCTTCTTGTGATCTTTAACACAGCTTTTTGAAACATGTGTTAGTGTTCATTGCGTGCAAGTGCTAAAACTGTGGAAAACCAAATACTTTTTGCTAAAGCAAACACAATGTTACTGTGCACAATTCACTTCTGGGAAGGCAAGGTTAATTTTGGCTACAGAGTAAGGAAAAAAGGAAAAACAATGTTAAACTCTTTGTGTTTACAGACTTTATTCTGTAAACACAAAGAATTTTTTTTTATTCTTTTTTCAAAAGAATAACAATAAGGATTTTAATTCTCAAATACGCAGAGGGCTTTCCACATTCAGATCACTATGTAAAATACTGTGTAATTGTAGCAACCCTGTAAAAGATTGGACTGCTTGTAATTTACTTTGAATTAGAACAGAATTTTACAAATTACACCAGAGGAATACTTTAATACGTAAAAAGTTATTTAAAACTATAATGAATCTAAAAAAATGTTTCATTTTCCAGAGAATATTTAAGAAGTAAATTCATCAAACTCTACCTGCTACATTCTCGATACCCAACAAACACCAGGGGGTTTTACCTATGAAATCATTAGTTTGGTCAGCAATGTGCATCTGTGAGCTTGGACTCTGTCTCCATGGTAACTAATTGCTGTATGAGTGCCAGTAGTTTCTGCTACTTCTTTTACTGCTTTGGATTTAAGCTCAACTTTCTGTTGTAGAGCCACTGCTCCATCACCTGAAAGTAAAGCACTGCCTCTGGTATGTTTGGTTGTATTCTTTCTAATGTCAAAAACAAAAACATACCAGACTTTTATATTGCACATCTACACCCTCATCAGCATAATAAGCCATTTTGTACATAATGGCAGGTCATAATTATCTACAATGAAAATTCAAGGGAAAAAATTCTATCTTAGTACATAAAGACAAAGATAAACTGAATGTATTACTTTAATAAAATACTTTAAATGCATTATTGGAAGAGGCACACATTCCCTTCCTTCCATCTTTTGCAAACAACCTACTGAAATATTGATATTAATATAACCAAATGAGAGTGAAATTTGAAATCAGAAAAGTAAACATATTTTTTCCTTAGCCTTATTTTTGGATGTTCTCATTGATAGTCTTTATATCAATTGCATCATTTTATATATAAATAAATGATAAATTGAAGGTTCTAAAGCAAATCAAAAGAGAACAAAAGGTTGCTCAGTGTTATGTTTCTCTGTGATTTGTGGAAAAGGGCTTCTTTACAAGTAGATTTTGTTTCTCGTACTCTCATCTCCCAACCTCCTCCTGACTTGAATTTCCACCCTCTGCTGGTGATAAGACATGTTCCAAACACAAATTTAGCTCAAATGTTTGCTGTTGTTCTCTCTGTTGCGTCTTCGTTCACATGCAAAAAATATAAGGAGAGTTGATTTGTTTTGAACCGATGCACACATGTATTTAAAAGCAGAAGATTCTATGTATTTCTCCTTTTATTTACTATTGACAGCTCTATGTATAAAAACTAGATTTCCATGAGCGTTTGTCTTTTGCGATTTGGCAAAAACAAGAGAGATATATATAAAAAAAATGAGTGATTCCAGATGATGAATTTTTCTGCCAATATACATGTGAACTGTATTTTCTGTCTTCATAAATGTAGCTACATTATGTTGATGATTTGCAAAGCCTTTGGAGATCATCTGCTCTCAGTGGAGCTCAGACTGAAACACATCTGCTGAAAAACCTACGGAGCAGGGGTGTGTGTTTGAGGGGGTGCGGGAGTTTAACTTATAATTACGTAATGCCTCATTTAACATGGTTTGTTTGAATTGGTCGAATCATTTCAGTCTTAAGCGGAATCCAGCAAAATTTAATGTTTAATTGAATCTAAATGTCAACAGTTGTACACAAACATGGAGGTTTATCTGCATATTTATGCACTGCTAAAGACTCACATGTGTTGCAGCTGGAGAAATTCAAATTTCCTGCAAAACAACCACAGAGACTAAACAAAACAACACAAAAATGGGGGGAAAGGTGTATTTATTCCTAAAAAGAGCTTCCAGAGGAGCATCTGGAACACTGAATCAGTTTGACTTCTTATTTTCTTTTCTTTTATTAAATATAAATGTTAGTACTTGTGTAAGTGAAAGAGTCTCATTGAAAATGATGGACATTGTCTAATTTGAATTAAAATAAACACATTAATTTTTTTTCTATCAAAATCCAGAGAGAAAAAAATCTTGGATCACTGCATAGATTTACATTGAATTATAGAGATATTTTTCTTAATGTACATATTTTAACACTAAAGTAGACCATAAATTCAAGAGTCAGGTACGCAGTTTTGCCCACATTTATTGGTACCTCAAGTGTAAAAAGTCTTGAACTAAATGAATGTCTTATAGCAGAAAAAAAAAAAGAAAAATTGAACCTTTAATTTGAGCAACTTAAGTCAGTAGGATTATAAAGTCAATGTTAAATTTTTTTTTTTTTTTTTTTTTTTTTTTTTAATCAAAATGACCAGTGCACAATTAGTGGTACTCCTGCTGTTATTTCTTTATACAACACCCTTTTTATTATGGTATTTTTAAGACACCTTATGTTGTAGCCAGGACAAAAGAGCTTTTGGAAGAGAGGCAGGCCCACAGTATCATGGATCCTCTGCCATACTTAACAGACTAAGGTCCAAGTAGCTTGTATTCACAGATGTGGAAAGACATGGTTGCCTCTATTATCTCCTGCCTTCATAGCTACATTTCTTTTTGAATGAATTCCATGTTTTCTTTTTTTGTTGTACCAGAGAATAACTTCTATCACTGTTTATAACAACAGCAGAAAATGAAATGTTGACTGAGACTCTTTGGAAGTCACATGTGTCCTGCTCCCTGGCTCAACGTCTCATTAGGGCTGGGGATAATGGAGAAAAGATGTTGCCTGCTGACTTCAGTGTGAGAAAACACAACACAGGAGATGTCTGGAGAACCTACAGTGGGGGAGAAAAGTATTTAGTCAGTCACCAATTGTGCAAGTTCTCCCACTTAAAAAGATGAGAGAGGCCTGTAATTGACATAAGTAGACCTCAACTATGAGAGACAAAATGAGAAAGAAAAATTCTGAAAAACACATTGTCTGATTTTTAAAGAATTTATTTGAAAATAAGAGTGGAAAATAAGTATTTGGTCAATAACAAAAGTTCATCTCAATACTTTGTAATATATCCTTTGCTGGCAATGACAGAGGTCAAACGGTTTCTGTAAGTTTTCTCAAGGTTGGCACACACAGTTGCTGGAATGTTGGCCCATTCCTCCAAGCAGATCTCCTCTAAAGCAGTGATGTTCTGGGGTAACACGGACTTTCAAATCCCTCCAAAGGTTTTCTAAGGGGTTGAGATCTGGAGGCTGGCTAGGCCACTCCAGGACCTTGAAATGCTTCTTACGAAGCCACGCCTTTGTTGCCCTGGCAGTGTGCTTGGGATCATTGTCATGCTGAAAGACCCAGCCACGTTTCATCTTCAATGCCCTTGCAGATGGACGGAGGTTTGCACTCAAAATCTCACAATACATGGCCCCTTCATTCTTTCACGTACACGGTCCTGGTCCCTTTGCAGAGAAACAGCCCCAAAGCATGATGCTTTGGGTCTGTTTCACAGACCAACCGTGCTTCACAGTTGGTCTGGTGTTCTTTGGATGCAACTTAGCATTCACTCTCCTCCAAACACAACGAGTTATGTTTATACCAAACAGTTCTACTTCGGTGTCATCTGACCATATGACATTCTCCCAATACTCTTCTGGAACATCCAAATGCTCTCTAGCAAACTTCAGATGTGCCCGGATATGTACTGGCTTAAGCAGGGGGACATGTCTGGCACTGCGAGATATGAGTCCCTGGCTGCGTAGTGTGTTACTGACTGTAGCCTTTGTAACTTTGACCCCAGCTTTCTGAAGGTCATTCACGAGGTCCCCCGTGTGGTTCTGGGATTTTTGCTCACCATTCTTGTGATCATTCTGACCCTACGGGCTGAGATCTTGCGTGGAGCCCCTGATCGAGGGAGATTGGCAGTGGTCTTGTAGATATTCCATTTTCTGATTATTGCTCCCACAGTAGATTTCTTCACACCAAGCTGCTTGCCTATTGCAGATTCAGTCTTCCCAGCCTGGTGCAGCTCTACAATTCTGTTTCTGGTGTCCTTCGACAGCTCTTTGG
>CAEGAE010086700.1:0-29256 GCA_903067095.1 Girardinus metallicus | reverse complement strand
TATATATATATCTATATATAGATATATATATATCTATATATAGATATATATATATCTATATATAGATATATATATATATCTATATATAGATATATATATATCTATATATATATATATGAATTTTATTTGATCTTGATATGTACGCAGAGCGGTGTTGTCGCTCAATCTTATATTTTATAAAGGGATGGGGGCGAGGGGACAGGGATGATTGTTGTGTCTTGAATCATTTTGGTTGATTTAACAATTAATGTTAGGAAGATTGATTTTAAATCACGCATAAACACAAACACACACACTCACGCTCCACTTTGAATTAAGCTATTGGCCGTCTGTCGTTTTCTTCGAATGGAACATTTTTGAGAATCTGTCCACATCTGGTGTGTTGATGTGTTTGCCCTACAACCTATTAAAAGTTTCCTCGCAGCATGCTGCTAAATTACATTAAATTACTTTTATAATAATAAAAAAAAAACGCTGGATTTTATGTTGTTAAAAAAGTCCAGATAGGAAAGAAACTGTGTACTTGTTGTCAGCATGCTGATTATTATTCACCCTACCTCCCTGTGCAGCAGGCTGCGGCATCCCGTGCAGGGATTTATCCGAGCTGGGATGGAACTGATGTGTCGTTTTCTTCTACAATGAAGAGTCTGGTTGACGTCTGGTGGATTTAGTGGGTGTAGCTACTGTACCGACCAGAGGTTTACCGCTGCAAGGGTGGGGGGGACGTTGTTTAGGGGTTGTAGTGGGGGTTCAGTCTAGGATAAACGCACTGAAAGGCGGTTCTGGACTGGGAATGCATCCATACTCCATATTATCATCGCCTATAAATAGCATATCTAACGCCATCCATCCATCCATCCGTTCAGTGCCAGCTTTGCAAAACGCGCAGTCACATCGATAGCCTATACGTTTATGGATTGATTCATTTTTGTGTTGCTATCAGTTAACTTTTTTTTTTTTTTTTAATTTACCAACTGGAAAACATATTAACGTCTAGTGGCCCGATCAGAGTTCTACTTGAATCTTTAGAGAGGGAGCCAAAGATTAGGGTGATGGCCAAGAGTCTTTCAGCTAATCACTAATAGTAAATCAATAAAACGCGTTTGTTTATGTATTGAACAGGGTTGGGGTTATTTTTTTCTGCATTTCATTGGCTCGATGGCCTCTGATTCACTGGTTATGAGAGCGAGGGAAGACATGCGGCCAAGGTCAACGGGCTGGGACTCGAACCCGGACAGCCGGGCTGAAGATTTAGGCCTCTATACAAGGTCACGGGTCACACGCCTTTCGCCACCACTTGCCCTCTTTTTTATTTATTTATTTATTTTTAATTTTAAAAAAAAATATCAGCCTGAGTCTCGGACTATAGGTGGAAATTACCTGGTACAAGTAAACTTAAAATCAATCTTTCAATATGAGGTTTATTTATATGATACATTATCCCTGTTTTAAATAAATGAATAAATTGATTGCTGTAATACCAAAAATATTTTTCCAACCATTATTGAAATGGGTGTAAATGATCTTCAACATGCTGTTTTACTAAACTGTATAAAAAATATTTTCTTTTTAAAATCTAACACTTATTTTATGTTATTTTATTTAAGATATGCATGTCTCGTTCCCTACAATGAAACAGAGAATAAAGCTTCAACTTAAAAATAAACTTAAATTTATCAAATTAATTTTGAATAACACGACAATCTTAACTTAAATTATTATTTGGATAAACTTCATTTGATTAGTTCTAACTAATTAAGTTGTTTTAAAAGTTGGATCACCTGTTTTCATTTTTCAGTTTATCAGGAAAAAACCCAAAAACTAACTTCTTGATTAAATAAAAATAATTTATTCTGTCAGGGTTATTAATAATTTCAAGCTTAGCTGAATTCAATTGGCTAAATTGCTATCAGTGCAATTCTGTTTTAAGTCACACAAATGTCCTGACTATTACTACAATTATGGTTTAAAAAATGAAATGAAAATAATAAATAAATAATAATAATAACATGTGACATGTCTGCAGGTGGAGATCCCTAAAGCAGCCTCCTCGTCTTCGTCCTCCTCATCGGTAGGAGATAAGAAGAGCAAAGGTCGGACAGGATGGCCTCAGCATGTCTGGGCTCTGGAACTCAAACAGTAGTGACCCCTCCACTCCCATTCCCGCTCCTAAATTTGACCCCGGGTTTTTGATGGACAGTGCGGCCGCCGTGCCTCTGCACTCTCTGGCTCCCCACAGCGGCGGGGCTGGATGGACGCTGCAGACGGCCGTCCTACTGCTCAGCCACGGTCTCGGTTGGACGAAGAAGAAGTGACGTGTCCCCAGGAAGGAGCCTGGGTGTGAGCTGAGGTCCATCAAGACAGGCACAGACGGAGTTATGTCCCCTGGCACCCTTCTGAACAAACCGAACCATCCCCACCCCAAACACACACACATACACACACATTTACATGCATTTGTTTACCAATGTGTTTGCGTAGTTGACCACACAAATGGGGCATTGTGTGTGTTTTATTTAAGGGAATATATTTATGTTTAATGTGGCCATTAAACGGGTTTCTGCAGGAACTCTCACTCGGATGTATGTGAACACATCTCTCTCTCTCTCCTATTGCAGTTTTAGGTTGTAAACGTAGTGCCGTCATGCCACTGACAAAGTGTCTGTGTTTTTATGTGAAAACGTGCTGGGAGTCTAAATAATGCTTGTTGTGGGATGTAAACAATGTCGTGAAAAGAATAAAAGCACCACTTGGTGAAATGGTGGCTGGTTCAAACTGGGCTCATCTCTGCCTCTCACTAAGTAGTATCAGCGGTTTCTTATGATCACTCTGCATCATCTTGGTTTTAATCTTTGCAACTTTTGAAATAGTATTTTATGTAGATTGAATAAAATGATGTAAAATAATCACTAACAGATAGCAGATGTGCTAAAATGTGTTATTGTTGTACAGCAAAGTTGTTGAATTGCCTTTTTTTTTGTGAAGGTCTAGTTCAGCTTCCAGATGTGCATGTTTTGTAGGATTGAAGTATTTGTAACAGATCAGCTTTAACTTAATGAGAAATATCTGAGGCACACATTAACAGAGGAATTTATAAAGGTGTTATTTGTCTCAAGACTCTGTCATTGTGAGTTAAAGCTGAGTGTGTTGTCTGGTAGAGCACAGACGTTCATTATGTGTCCTGAAAGAAAACAAAATGAACTTAATTTCGCTGAAGCTAAATGCTGAATGTCAAAGTGACCCAGGTTTAACCATCACATTCCCAAATGTCAGAGTGAGTGAATAACTGGACTAACTGCAAATTTGATTGGGAAAAAAAAAAATCTGCAAATTGGTTTCAATTTTGTTTTTACTTCTGTCGTACTGATGAGAATCTGTTTGTTTTGTGCAATTCTTTAGATTCCAAATTCATTTTAGTGTAGTAAGGATAAAAGTGTGAAAAATACATCAAATGTATCCTGTTGCAGAGGAACAGGAAAAATCAAAAGTATTTAAAAAAAAAAATAATAAAAAAAAAAAAAAAAAAAAAACAGATTTTTGGGGGAATTTAAAGTCTTTCAAAATGTCAACAACAGTTGTTTTCACTTAATGTTTTATTCATTGAGGCAGAAGTTTGGGTTTTGAGATGCCATGTGTGAACGAAGCAGACATGTGGTTACAGCAAAATGGGGAAAAAAAAGAAAAAAAAAAAAAAAAAAGAAACCCACTCTGATTAAAATACTTTCAAGAATGCAGTGAGGATAGCTTGCAGTCACTATTGACCTGGTTATGTTTTGCATCTCTTGCTCTCACTCCATATGTTTAGGTGAAACCTGGAATTATAATGAGTTTGGAGGTTACCTAAGACAAATAATAATATTAATAAAAATAGCATTTAAACCAAATACAAAATTTAAAGGTTGTTGAGAAGCTTAATGAGTGTCGAGCTCAGAAAAGAATAATTAGGCTATGGAACCTAGACTTCATCATAAAACGTGTCACTCATTGTTTTTCTGGCATTGGGTTTTATAAACAACATCCTAGAGGGTAATTGGCAGCATAACGAAGTTGAGTAGTTTTGTGTTTTTGTGCCTACAAAACACTTGGAAATCTTTAGATAATTTGGGACACCCATAAATAGAGATTTTATTTATTGAAAATGTCAATGAATAATTTATTATTTTGTATTCACAACCTGTATTTATGCCTTTGACTGCATGAGCTGAAGGAGGGTTTGGATATATTTTTAATCACTCAGTCACATGACCACGTATGTGAAGACATTTCCTCGATTTCTACCTGATTGATGCCAATGGTGTAAAACAGACCTTTCCACACCATTCCATTAACATAATATATGTTAACATATACATTATTATTTGGACAATAATATATTATTGTCCAAACAAGATATAAAAATCTCTTGTTTGGACAAGTTTGTAGTTGGAGGCTCAATGGGAAGAGCAGCCATCTGGTATTTAAAATATTGTTAATTTGATTCCAGTTTCCCCAGTGTCACATCAATGGGCAAAACACTGAATACTGACAATATGGATGAGAGTTTTTGACTCCCGCTGGGTAAATGAGACTCTGTTTTTGCAGTTTTGAAGCTATAAATGAGTTTGATCCATTTACATTTGTCATAATTTTGATTGATTCATTCCTGAAATCAAAAGAAGTTCTGTGTGACTTAAATTATATAAATGCGTCTGACAATGATAAACAACTCTGATCAGAAAAAGAGAGATGGATTCAGTTGTCTACAACTCATAAACATAATATTAATCAAACGTAGCTGTGAGAACTTAAGGTTTATCAGAACATGGTGACAAAACAGTCTCATATTTTACTCAACTAGCCAAGTTAAGTTAGCACTTTCTCAACCTGTACTGATTCATACCTGAAAGGATTAGTTCTGATATTGTAGGAAGATTTTAAATGACTGTTGTCTAAGCTCAGTTGCACATATTCACTCACCAACATACAAACTGCTAGGGGACTTGGGGTTAATTGTCTTGCACATAAGTGTCATCATCATGATACAAGAGTGTAATATGGAGTTCAACCCACAACTTGCCAAAAGCAACATGAGCATTCCTTCACACTGAACACTTGCTCTAAGATGATGGAAGCTAACAGCTAATCAGATATGCAATAATTAACAGTCTGCAATTTGTCCTGTTTGGTTCTACTTTGTTCAGCTTAACAGCGTTTGTTTCCATGTGGAGTTAGCCGACTCCTGTTGTATCAATCCGCCAGACTTTATCAGATTTTTACAGTTCAGGGAAGAACTGAGTAAAACTGTGATTTTGTCTCATTTTTTTGCACCAAAGAAAAATGTGTGTCTCTGTGCTTTCTAGGTTTGGAAGTGATCCTTTTCAACTCACGTTTAGCTGATGTGCCAAATCCGCTGATGAGACAGATTGTTGCTGGTCATGCATCTCTTCAAACTGAGGTTATTTGTTGTTTCAGGTTTTTGCTGTTTTCCGCACATGTGGGATCATTAATAAAACTTTTTGTGGATGCTGGAGCAAATCAGTCAAAGCAATCAGCTCCATATAAACAAAGGTGCAGTAAATGTTTACCAAAAACTTAAAGGGGTGTTTTGTATTCTTTCATGTTTTTATTGCTTCAGTTGAAGCATTTTAATTCAATTAAATGTACATGCAATAATATGCTGCGGGTATAGTCTATGAAACAAATACATTTTCAAAAATTTTTTATGATTATCCAATCTGACAAAACCTATAAACCTGTGACTTTAACACCTACGTTGTCTAAGATGGTCAGTAGTCAGATTTATTTAGACTGAAATCTCCAAATAAGTAAACTTCACGTTGTTAAAGTATTAGCTGAGCTAGCTGGGACACACTTATGTAATCACATAAATTTCATCTTTCTTGTTCCCCACTGAGCTCCAGTATCTGAAACAGACATCAGCTGGCTGCTATGATAATTCTTTATCTAGCATCCTGGTAGGTATGTTAATGGCTCAAAATCAACAACAAACATTCACACACACGCACACACACACAGTCGTGTTTTCATCACTTGTGGGGACTTCATTGACTTCCATCAATTTCTACAGCCTAACCCTTACCTTAACCTTTACCTTAAAACTAACCATCACAGACCTAACCACTAACCCAAAAACAACAATTTCCCTCATGGGGACCAGGAAAATGTCCCCACAAGGAGCAATGGTCCCCATAATCCCACATTGTAGACAGAAATAGGTTCCCATAAGGATATAAAAACCTGGTTCACACCCAGCCTCACGCACACACACACACACACACACACAGAGGATCTTGAAAGTACTTTTCTCATCCTGACATCTAATGGCCACAGCTTTGCCTGGGGTAAGGACCAGAGAGCAGCTAATTTTTGAGAGAGCTGGCGTCAGACAGTGATGACCCTGTGAAGATGGGAACACAAACACATTTAAATAAAACACACACAGCCTGTTGTAAGAAGCTGCAAGTATTTGGTTCGGCTATGCACTACCATCAAATAAATTAGAGCTTTAGAAGAATGTTTTAAATAAATCACTTCTGATGAGGTACAGTTAATTTTTAGTGGCTGTGACTCAGGGTAGTCATTTGAAACCCAGTCACCCTTCACCTGATCCTCTATGTGACCCCCATCGCCATGTTGCATACTAATCAATGAATCAATAGGCACGTTTATTAGATAGGCTTAAATGGATTGAAAATGAGTCATGTAATATGAATATTCTGATCTGATTCAGCTCGATCCGAATGAAACGAGTGGTTTATGTCACTTGATAATCCAATGGCGCGCAATTGCCAGCAAAACTGTCAATGTGATTTATTTCCGTTACAAATCTGGTTTGTTTTTCAATAAAAGTTTAATCAAATGAATTAATTCTGTCCCCTATTAAATGTTACAATGACTATTTTTTTTTTTCTTATTCAGTCTGAATACATTTCAAGTCTGAAAATGTATTCAGGTTTATTTGTATAGCATATTTCAGCAACAAGGCACTTCAAAGTGCTTTACACCATAAACACACAATACAGTAACAATTTATGAAACAAGCAGCAAATATTATATTTTGCTAAATGCCCTCTTCAAAATCGTCTAGCAAATATATATCAAATATGTTGATGAATGTTTCAGTTATTAATCAAAGGTAACTCTAAACAGGTGGGTTTTTAAACTGTGAACTAAAGCAGCGCAGTGTTTCAGCTGTTTTGCAGTTTTCTGTTTTGCAGCATAGAAGCTGAATGCTGCTTCTCCATGTTCGGTTCTGGTTCCGGGGATACAGAGCAGAACCAGAACACCTGAGAGGTTCTGAGGGTTGAGCTCCTATATCTTGCTGAAAAGTTACTTGCAAGTCAGTTTTGTCTTATTTCTGGTGTTTTAGGATATTTCCACAAAAAAAAAAAATTATTGGGAAGATTTTGTATTTTTTGAAGTGTGTCATGCTATAAATTAACTTTCTAGGCAAGTTAAGAGCTGGAAAAAAATTCAACAGATGGGGAAAATATATATATTTTTTTTTCTGTCTTCAGAACACAGTACTTGTATATTGAAATCTACAGCACAGTTAATGCAGTATACCAAGCACTCCTCCGGTCTACCTGCTGGTCTTTAACTGCAGTGGACGAGCAAACATGATAGATGACTAAGGCCTGAATAGAGTTTTTTTTTCCCCGTGATACGACCAAAACATCTGGTAGCCATTAGCTCATGGAGACCCCTCCCTTTAGCTCTCCTCACGATACCTTCCTCCACCGCCTTGACTCTTTTTCTCCACCAGGGGGCCCCATTTTGTACCCATAGTGCTTAGATTTAAAAATTACATAACTGACCAGTGCATCTGTAAACATGTAAATAATAATATACTCTCAACATTTCTATGGTTATGATGGCGTTAATTAAAGAAATGAAAGTCTTACAAATTACTTTGTATTCAGGAAATGAATGACATTCAGAAAGAATAAAAATATCTGGGATGCCTTTGAAACAAACCTCTAATTTTGTCTCTTCAACCGCCAACTGTATCACCATGACATATTTAATTTATAGAACAAGAATGACTGACGTAACAGTCATGAGGAAACCTATGAGCTGCAACAACAGTTCTTTAATGTGTGTGAGCTCCTGTATAAAAGCAAGAATTTTAGCAGTTCATAGGTATGAAGAACACAAGTGTTAACAGAGAAAAATGCCAAGAGGGAAAACATCTGCAAACATCACAAAGATGTAAATGTTGCTACCCGTCAATGTGGAAGTACAGAATGCAGTTAAGTTGGAAACATTAAACGCAATCTTAATGGGAAAGGAAAAGCCAAGCACATTCAAGCCTAGATCAGACCGTGAAATGAAACTGAAGCTATAACTTGGATGACAGGACTGCTTGAACTTTCATAAAGATCTTTGATATCTCTTCTGCTGAATAAACTCTAATGCACAGTGGTGGAGGGATGTTGGTTGTTTGTTATATCATACATAGACTCATTTGATGATCAAACAAAAATACATCTTTAGATATACAACTGTAATCAATACATTTCTGACCACAATAATACTGGGGTTCTTATTTTGGCAACAAAATACTTCTGTTGTGCAGAAAGATGTTAGCAGTAGATTAATCAGATTGCAGCATATCATTTATCAAAATAATATGCTGCAATATATATCAATATAAATGGCTGATGGAAAGAAAAATGTCAAATGGGCTAATTTCTCAGAAGTTAAGGTACGACTCATGAAGGAGCAGGCAGAGACTAGAAATTTGCAGTTGCGAGTGCCTTGTATTTATAGTGAGAAAACAAACAAAAAAATTATACACATTTACATCACTGAGATCATCCGAATGGCCATATAAAAAAAATGTGCAAAAAAATGAAAAGAAAACAAAAACAACAGCAACAAGAAAACATTAATCAATCCCACAGTTTCATAGATGACAAACCCACTCCCGTCAGTTCTTTCACCGTAAGCAGGGGTTGGTTTGGATCCCAAGCAAGTTTCTCGAAGTGCTTGATGCAGTGCAGGTGACGGGCTGACAACAATCAGATCAGAAAGGGGACAAAATTGTTCAAAGGCTGCAAGAAGCCTCCAACCAGCCTGGCAGGAGAAGCAGAAGTCTTCACACACTACAAGTGCAATCTCTCTCAGGCTCTAGGCCTGGACAAAACGGGACCATTTTCTTAATAAATACATAACCAAAACATTCTAGTGTGCACACAAATTCAATAAATGGCACTCTTTGCACTATAAATAATTCCAGTGATCATTTTTCAGTCAATGTACATATTCAATATAAATTACACCCATTAAAAAAAACATCCAATAAATATGTAGCATATAAATTAGTTGTCATGAAATGTAAAAACGTTAATCTAAACAAGTGTTCAATAAATATTTAAGGCACCTTATCGTTCTCTAATTGGTTGTTCAGAGCTTATATGGGTGTTTGGATCTAAATAGCAGTCAGTAATCTAACAGATACACAAACGGACAATCAATGTCTTCAATAAGCTAACCGCTAAGTGACATGCAAAAACACTGACCAGGTCCGCAGTTTCTATCTCATATAACCTCTTTCATCTCATCTCGGCTGGAGATAGTTGGCTCCTGCAGCTCTGATCCACCAAACGCGTTCTAATCTTTCCTACTTCCCCGCGCCAGCTGATGTACCTAACAATTAGGGCAACATGTGACCCCGATACTCAACGGCGATTGGCTGTTCAGTACCATCATTAATTCTCGCGAGAATTAATGATGGTACATTTGAACTATCGCGAGATTTGATGGAAAGTCCAGAGAATGGAAGTTAAAATTTACACCTGGGCTACAGTTGGGTCTGTAGATTGAGCTTTCATCCTCCTAATATGATATTAACATGCATCAGCTGTTGCCTAGGAGGCATATTATGTAAAATTCACATTTAGCATGTTTTTGTACTTTCATTTGGATTTCTGCTGCTTCTAAAAACAGCTTAAGCACTTAAAAAAAAAAAAACACTCATCCATTTTTTTGACAATGGAAAATAACCCGTTTCAGCAACCTTCTGAATATAATGTCACAAGTCAGCAGGTACTGCCCCTCCCATAGTAATCCCAATGAAGCCCTCCCTGCCTAGCCACCCAAGCTGAGCATCAGCACACTGTACAATGGCTGCTGGAAAAGTTTTGTTGTTGACTCACCATTCAAAAACCACTTTCTACATTCTTGTTGGTTGTCCTGGAGGCTTAATTTCTGCTTTTGAAAGATGCATGGTAGTATAATTGCGTGTGTTTGCAGCCATTTTCACCTAGGAATGTAAACAATGAGTTGGGGGGCGTGGCCAGCGGCAGTTTAAAGGGATTTTAAGTGACAAAAAGCTTAAAAGCAACTTCATTTGAGAGAAGATCAAAATATGAACATGTTTTGTATAGCCTATAGACTTATCCTAACCTGTTCAAGGAAGCCTAGTAGGTCACCTTTAAATACATCAGATGAGTTGTGCTGAAGTGTGGTGGGACAGGACAAATTGCTGCAATCCAGTCATGGGCAGTTTTGTCAGAAGCATTTGATGGTTTGACCAGCGTGTCTGTTTTCTATTTAAATAAATAGTCCTCTAATTTTTGTTTTTTGCGCAGTGGTTGGCCCAATCTGTAGGCTGTATTTGCAACAGGAATTTTACTTTAACCTCGGCTTCAGAAACATCGCCAGCTACATTTGTAATGACAGCAGATTATTCACTTTTACAACTGGAGTGGCGTCCACTGCTGTCATGTAACAAATGGCTGTTCAATCCGGACTGGGACAGAGGGAGGAAGTGAGGATTGTGATTCTCATGGCTCATGACAACTTTCTAGTCAAATTCTGCCTCCAAGTGGTTTCAGGTAGCAGTTCAGTCAGTTTTCAGGTGGGCGGAAATAGGCTGCAGAAGTGGCAGAGGCAAAAAGAACAACTACACCAGGTAGCGGTAAAAAGTAATTCAACACACATCTTATATTTAACAGAATCATTTTCTGAGTTCATTTAATAGCCTACACTAAGAATTTACAATTAAAATGTTTGGAAAGTTATCTCCGGGACAGGATGTGTAGTCATTTATCTCTATTGAATAAAGTTTGAGAATTGCTCTGTTTGAGTCATTATAGGACATATAGGTGGATAGTGACGCACGATATACTGAATAAAGCTGGTGTCTGCGATATCGATGTGTGCAAAGTTGTAATTGCAAAGGACTGAGTGCACTCAGCAAATAATAGGCTTTTTAAGCTCTGTATGCAAATATCTGGCCAGCTGGACGGACACACTGTTCCAAACCTGACACAGATTTATGTCTGTGAAGCAGTAAAACGCTCTTAAGGGACAGTTTAAAGAAAGGAAAGTGAGGATTGGGGAGGGTGGTTAAAATTGTTGTACTATTGTATTATTGAACAATAGAAAATGTTCCTAGATCTCCTCGACTTGGAGAAAATATAAATATATAGCACTGTGTTAGGTAGCTGTTAATGAAAGACACCAAACACCAATATAAAGGACTTCTGGAGAACTACTGCATCTAAATACATACCAAAATATTTTCTATTTAACTATTTCAGTAGTTTTCTGTTATTTTAAATATCATATATACGGCTCTGGAAAACATTAAAGGCCACTGCACTGAACCCCTTTGAAAACCTGGTTGTTCCTCCAAATATTGATCTCTGAACTCTTCCCAAGTTAAAACATTAGTATTGTTGTTTCTAAATTAATATGAACTTGTTTTCTTTGCATTATTTCAGCTCAGAAAATACTCCATCTTTTTCATTATTTTGACCATTTCTCATTTTCTGCAAATAAATAAAAAATTTTTGCTTGGAATTTCGGAGGCATGTTGTCAGTAGTTCGTAGAATAAAAGAACAATGTTCATTTTACTCAAACATATACCTATAAAGAGTAAAATCAGAGAAACTGATCATTTTAAGTGGTCTCTTATTTTTTATACATATACACGGTTTTATACCTACAATGTGTTTATTCTGCTCAGTCATATAAAAACTGTGTGTGTATGTTTGAATAATTGCACGTTTCTATACAACATTATATTTTTAATTGTCATAATTGCCCAGGTGATTAATAAAAATAAAAAGGATAAAAAAATTAAAACCTTATTGTACTTATTGTTAATATTGCACTTTAAAGTCATTGCAAAAAATGATTAAGTGTAAAAATTATTAATAGCAGCATGAGAATGTAACAGTGAGAATATAAAGTGCAGTTGACTTGCTAAGTGCAAAAAGTCTCACATAGTTTTTCAGGTTCAAATGAAATGAAAGTTGAAATGCACTCTCTATAAATTATCTCATTTGTTTTCCTGTGTAACTATGAAGAAAACAGCCTTTTTATAACGGCCCTGACAATAACTTTAATGTAAACGTACTTGGTAATTTTTTGTTTCTTGATCCAGGACAGAGAATTAGCCAGCATGAGCTGCAGAGGTAGCTGGACGTTTGTAGTTTTGTCTCTTATGTTGGTCTGAATGTGTTTCCAACAGGTTTGTTCATCCCGTCTGGAGGGCAAAGTGTCCGGAGCTTTTGCAATATGGCAGCAAAGCACATGTGCAGAAGAAAGCTTGATGAGCTAAATAATAATAAAGAAAAACAGCAACAGCAAGTTAATGGCTTGAGCAAACTATCTTGGCTGGACTTTTATGAGCTACTTTTAACAACTTCCAAGGAAAGATGGCCGTGAAATGAACTTGGTGCTCGGTGAGCAGACTTCAGTCTGAACCTGCAGCTCGCTGTCAATAACGTGGGCTAAAAATGATAAACAAATGTTTTTAAATACAGATCTGATCAAAAGTACAGATTTTTGTTTTAAATTGTTCTGTACATTTTGTTCTCTCTTGGTTGCAAAACTAATAGTTCCTTTGGGATAATAAAGTTTATCTTGACCTTAAGGTTTTAACAGTTTTTCATTAAAATGTCCAAATTAACAGTAATCTTATTTTAGATCTATTTTTCTTGTCATCAGGTTTGAAACTATGCTTTTGTTTTTTTTTTGTTTTGTTTTTTTACATAATTTTTAACAAATATCAACATCCCACAGAAAAAAACACACCCATCTTATTTTTGCAAAATGATTCTGTTTTCTTTCTTTTAAGACCTAGGAACAGAAACGAAATTGTGGTTCTTTAAAGTTGACAACAAATTATCAAAAGTAGATGAATTTCAAAAATTATAAGTAGTCTGTCTTTCAAAATCTCATGTAAGTTTGTGGCACTAAATAAGTTTTAATTATCTGGACTGAGGGCTCTTTGGATTGTAAAATTTGCTGGTTATTATTGTGATGCTGTACTTCCAGTTGTCATTTTTTCTTGTCATGATTTCTTGATTTCTTATTTTTAGAAAAGCTTGTTTGAAATAAATAAATCAAATCAAACAGAATTGTAGAACCTCATTTGCTCAAACCACTTTTTCATATAAAAGTACAACAATAAGGAAGTTATTGACCCCACATGTAAAAGCTGAACCTGGACTTAAAAAGTTTGTTCACATGACTAACTCTCTCCTGAAGGAAAATCAAAGATGGGATTATTCTTAACACTCAGATTTAATGGATGAGAAAGTCTGAGTAGGAGTGAGGTAGTACTGTATATTCAATTTTTTAATGTTGGCTGAATGTGTGAGGATGTGCAAGGATATTTATATAAATTTGGACACTGCAAGGTTGTTTATGAATATGCAAAGGGGAAAACGTATTTTACTGCATCTAAATGTATTAATTGTACGTATTTTAATGAATATTTTTTTTACTATTTGGATTTGGAGGTTGCAAAGTTGCTCACATGAGCAGGTAGGCAAGAAAATGTATGTATACTTACTGTAATTTATAATTTATATATACCTTAATGCCTAGAAATACCCAACCAGGGCCTATTAGCTCTAGCTACACACTCTTGGTGCAACGCATCAGTTACAGGCGTGTTCTGTCCTGTGTTTGTGTGCATTGTGCCTGTCAAACAAACAGATAAATAAATAAATTATTGAAGTGGGGAATACGATGGTTTCCAACTTATTGTGCTGGAGGCAGAAAACACTGATTAACGTAGAAAAGATTCTTCTCTCTTGTTCCTGTCACTCAACAGAAATAAAACTGATGTAACAAATGACAGAAACAATGCTGATAACTGATTAAATGTCCAGTATAACCACACACACACATACACACACACACACACACCTCCAGTTTTAAAGTCCGGAGACCACCCAAGTCTGGGAAGACCACCTGGCTGACCAGCACACCACTGCATGTTTTTGATCATCAGGTCTGGGAACACACATAGGGCCTGGTAAAATGTGCACACACACACGTGTGTTTGGTCATAATACTGTCACACACACCAGTACCCACTAGCACACACATGGGTAATAATGGAGCCTTTGCTTTTATGGCATTAACTCCTGTCTGGCTCAGGGTGCGTGTGCGTGTGTGTGTGTGTGTGTCCATTAAAGTGGTGTGTGACCTGATGAGAACTAATGGATTGACTGGCAGACCCAGTGGGGGAGTGGGTGTGTGGACGGGGATTAACATGAAGGACAAACACATCCAGGACTAAATCATTAGACTTTAGCTGGTAGTGACTGCAGGGCCGTAAAACATTTTGTAATGAAGCTGCTGCTGAGATCGGTCTCCTAATGAGATCTGGTTCTTGTTTTTCAAGAACCCGATTCCTTCGGGCGTCGTCTTGTTGACAGATCATTTCTCGTATGCTCAATTTAATTTTTCACCACAAAAATGATGCATAGCAATGCAGCAACCACACTTTGGAGGAGAAGTATGTGGTCTGTAGTATTTTCTCTTGAATATCGGTAAATAAGGCCATAACGTGTTGCTTTTTGCAAACTTGTAGCCCACTTCATGTAGTCTGAACAATCATTTTGAAGTTTTTAATTCTACATATAAGGCAGTTTTATAATGCTTTTTGTATTTCATTGAGTTATCTTGGACTAATATTGAAATTTGTTTTATGAACTGAAATGTTCGTAGAGCTAAAATAGATATCTGTAAGTAGGGAAGTACTTTAAATGTACTGCAAAAACACAAAATCTTACTAAGTAGTTTTGTCTAGTTTCTCGTCTAAGTATCTCGAAATTAGACACAATTAACTTACAAGTAAGCTGCAGGAGCTTCGTCTAAGTCAGTATTTCCTTAATATTAATTTAAAAACAAAACTGTTTCCCATGTCATAAGTGACCAAAATCTTTTAGTGTAACTAGTACTTTTAAAAAATATTCAGGAATAATTGTCTTAAAAAAACTCCTATCTCTTACTTGTAAGATAGTCTTGTTGTATCTTAGTTGCACTGGGATATTTGCAGTGGAAACTGGACCAAAAATACTTGGTAAGATTTTATGTTTTTGAAGTGTGTTCTGCTGACAGTGTGTTACCCATTACTGCATGTGTAATTACAATTTTAAATATTCATCTAATCAAAGAATAATACTGAAAACAGAAGTAACATACGGCCTAAACTGATCTTGAATGGTTTAATCGGTGAGGATTCTCCAAACCAAAAGGTTGCAATAGAAGCAGATGAGGCTACAGCAGACAAACAAGATGATGGAAGAAGAAAATAACCAAAATATAAAAATGAACAGATGAAAACACAGAGCAGTAAATACGCAGCAAGTTGAATTAACCAAAAAAAAAGAATCAAATTTTGACATTTTGACACAGGATTTGCGTATTTTCAGAGTCAGATCATTATTTACCACCGAATGCTGAAAACACATAAAAACACACTAAGACGCTGCCTCTCAGCCAATCAACGCCTGGTAAGCTAAAAAAAAAAAAACAAAAACTCAAATGAAGGAGCAATGTGTGAACAGTGTTTCCTCTCTGCTTCTCCTTCCTGGTTTCTGCAGCTTTCACTCTGATGAGCAGCACCAACACTGACGGTTTCACTATAACGTAGAACAACATCGTACGCAGGTGGAGCAGAAATGGCAGCGCGCTTACGAGTGACATGCTGCTCAGTTTGCCTCACAGCAGGTAAGGTCTCTCACAGGTAGATACAGTCAGAGAGTTTGTTGTTTTCAGTTATAATGTGGTGCTTAGACATAGGACTCTTATTTAAAAAAATATATACACCTACAGTGACATACAGATACTAAGCAGTGAAAAGCTGAGGTTGAATAATGAATGGGATGAAACAACTGCTTGTCAAAGTTTCACATTTCCTGTACTAAATACAAAATGACAATTTCAGTTCAATCAGGTTCTGCTTTAATTTATATAAAGATATTCTAAAGCTCACATGATTGATCTGCGTTTTGTAAATAAATTTGATCTTTTTTGAAACATAATAAGGTGAGTCTCAAAGAAAAACCTCCAAATTCTGACAGAAGTTTCTGATCTTCGCTTCACAAGACTGAGCCAACATGTTGGGTAAAAACTATTATTTTGTTTGATTGAACCTGTGAGTTTGAGAAGTTAAACAGCAACGATGAAAACTGAACAAAGTCATAATTAACATTGCTGTTTACCAGATTCCTTCTCAGAGCTCCGGCATCCTATAGTCATGTCGCAGTAACAAACACTCGACTTATGTTGTTTTCTAGACTCTTAATGATGCTTAAAGTGACTTTTTAAATAATAAATTAAATTCTCCCTTTAGTGTTTTGCTTTGAGTTTACTCAAAAATTTTAAATCTTGGTTCTAATCAGTTTCTTTCTTTTTTGTGGTGAAAACTTCCATGTTCTCAGTTTTCTATGCTGAAGCTTTGACATCATCCCTCCTCCACCAATATATTTTACCTTTACAGTTGGAAAAGTTTCTTTCTCTATGTTACAAATTTTAGCCTCTGCACTGCAAAAACACCAAATATTACAAAATATTTTTGTTTAGTTTCTAGAGCAAATATTTTATTACATTTAAAATAAGACAAAACTTACAAGTAACTTTTTAGCAAGATATAGGGTCTTGTTTTAAGTTAATAATTCTTGAATATTGATTTTAAAAAAGCAGTAGTTCTATTGGCAGATTATTTTATTACAAGACATTTTCCCCACAGTATAAGTGAAATGATCTCCTAATAAAAACAGTAGTTTTTCATCAATATTCAAGACTTACTGACTTTAAACAACTAGTATATCTTGCTGAAAAGTTAATTGTAAGTTAGTTTTGTCTTCTTTTAAGTGTAATTTGGACAATTCAATTCAAATCGAATTCTCCAAATTGTAGTTGAGATTCAGATAGCTCATCTCTGGACCATTGAGAAAAGAGTCTGTAGAAACGTCTTACGTCACAAACTCAGTATATGTTACCACTGTGATCTAGTATTTCATTAAAAGCTTTCTTATGAAACTCCAAACTGAGCTGGCAGTCTCATTTCATTGCAACTACTCAGAGTCGATTCAGGTGCATGTTTCATGTCTGAAAAATACTTTTTTGGTTTTGACATTTGCTAATGTAATGGAATTTACAAATGCCTCCTGTCTTTCAGTTCTGCTGTGCTACGTTTGTGCAAAAGAGGAAAAGAAAATTGTGAAAGCAAGAGAGAGAACAAACATCACGTTGCAGCCGGTAGAAAGTCCACACAACGCCCGGGTTGTGTGGACCTTTGGAGTAGAAAGCCCAAACATCCGAATAGCATCAGCAAAGCTGAATACAAAAGCAAAATGTGACTATGAGGAGAAATTCAGAGACAGACTTCTTCTCGACAGCCACACCGGAGCTCTGACCATCTCACAGCTGCAAACAAGCGACTCAGGCGTTTACCAGTTCCAGTCCATCAGCAGCAAAATCCTAAGCAGAGATTTTCACCTGACTGTCTACAGTGAGTAGACAGTCCTTATATCACCATGCAATAATCATCACACATGTTTACTAAATGAGCAGCTGCTCCTTCATTAAGAGTTACAACTTTGTAATGTGTTAAAAAGTTAGTACTTTTGTCTCAAAATTAATACTTAAAGAAATGAAGAATTAGACATTTCCTTCTGTCCAGACGTTGGTTTTGTGGAAAACCATAATTCAGGTGTTTCCCTTCTTCAAGGGTCTTTTTAAGTTACCAGGATAAATTTCTGGGACTGTTTTTACCGGCTCAGTGTTTCCATTGCATTTATCAGGGTAAAAAGTCATAGGGTAGACATTTTTCTCAGAAAAATTAAGGCACAGCACTGTTTCCTTTACCAGGAAATTTGAAATTTTTTGCTTAAGGCAGTTTTAAGCTTTTTTCATTGGCTGGTTTTATGTTTTTTAATCACATTTCAATCTGAAACCCATTCTTTCAACTATAACTGTTATATATTTTCATAATCTGTGGCCGTTTTGAAGCTTCTGTGTGACAGAAAGAGAATATCCTTTATTTAAAGTTTTATGTTGGTAGTTAAAACAGTTTTCTCCTTATAACCACAAGTTATAAGGATCCTTCACAGATTTAGATTTTTGTTTTAATGAGGCACTGATGCAGCTGCTCTGTGTGTCTCTGTGTGTGTGCAGTTTAGTGATGCATCTCTCACATTTCATTCTTTACATACCAATGAATGTAGCAAACTTCCTCTGACTCATAAGTGTCAGTGTATGGACCTTTGGTCACTTTCCAGCACAGCAACCTCAATTTATAAATAAAAGTAATGTTTTTAAATACATTAAGTTTATTCAGTCTTCTTTGAGGTTTTTTTTTTTGTTTTGTTTTGTTTTCTCTGTGTGATTTTTTTTTTTTACTGATTCTGGATATTAAAATTTACGTTTATGTCCAAACCTGCTCACTCTAAATGTGACTGAATGACTCCTCTCATTGTTTATCCTAAACATTGAATCTAGGTTAATTAGTCAGTGGATTAGTACTTAAAAAAATAAAAATAAAATAAACTCAGAGTCCTCTCATCTTTTCTCATGTTTCTTTCCTCAGGTTTCCTCCCTTTGCCGACCATTATCGTCACTTCATCTGTCATTAACACCAGCTCTGCTTCAGTCACCGTGGAGTGTTCAGTCCAGAACAGCAGGGAGCTGAAGCTCTCCTGGTACCGAGGGACGGAGAAACTGAAACAAACCAGCAGTCCCAGTCTGCCCTCTGAGCTGACTCTTGCTCTGGAGGTAGACGCCCCTGATGGAGACAGCTACAGCTGCATGGCCGAAAACCCTGTAGAGAGGCAAACCACCAAACTGCTTACGGAGGACATTCAGCTGGGAAATGCAGGTATAATTAATAAAAATACTGGATGGTTATAATCTTCTCTCTTAATATTAACCTTTCAATGATTTAAGTGAACTGAATAATTACAGAGATACTGTCTGCCAGAGTTGGTTACTAGCTAGTTGAGTAACTTTTTTTTTTTTTTAAACTATACTTTTAGAAGTATTTTTACTACTTCTAAAAATAGTAAAAATACTACTTTTAGTAGTAGTATTTTTACTTTTACTTGAGTAGTTTTGTTATGAAGTATTTCTAATCTTACTAGAGTAAAATTTCTGGATTCTCTATTTACTGAATGCAAAAACAAACATGTTTTATCCTAAAATAAACCAGTGACAGACACACACCTGCAGTTTTTGTTAAAGTTTTAAAAGTTTTTTTTTTATTGAAAGAAACTTATTTGGAAAAATTGTCATTTTGTTCCTTAAAATACCAAAATTTCCACTTCACTTTATATTTTGTTCCATCTGGTAATGTAATATTTTAATATTAAATGATTGATCATTTGATCAGCTACTCAGTACTTGAGTAGACTTTTTACCTAATACTTGTTTACTCTTTAGTAATTTCTTGGGCGGCTACTTTTTACCTAATACTTGATTAGAAGTAGGTTAAAGTAGTGCAGCTCTTGCTTGAGTGCAATCTTTGGGTACTCTACTCACCTCTGCTGTCTACTAAACAGATTTATCAATAAAATAATAATCAGTTTTTCATCAGGAAAATGACTGACGCCACCAAAAGCTTCAAAACTGCAAAAACACAAAATCTTATGAAATAATTTTAACCTTGGCACACTTGAAATAAGACAAAACTAACTAATAAGTAAGTTTTCAGTCAATAATTCCTTAATATTGATGAAAAACTACTAGTTATAATTGAAATAATAAGCTAGCACTTCTTTTACTTGCCCAATTTTGTTTGTCTTCTTCAGAAAACAGCAGCTGGTGTCAGAATGAAGCCACTGTCAGGCTGATCGTTTCTGCTGGAATTGCCTTGGTTTTGATTCTTCTTCTGGTCGACCACATCCGGTTCTGAGGATGAGCCGTGAACTAACAGGTTCTCGTGCTGGAGCGGAGACAGTTCATGCATGTCAAAACTTGGTGAACTAGATTTTTTGTGTTAAAAGAATCAGAAACAAACCTTGAGTGCACAAATTACCACAGCAAAGTCTGTGATAAACCGGGCACAGTGTTGATTCTCAGCTGAATGTAAGAATGTAAGGGATATACAATGTTTTAGCTGTTTTTTCCTGGTTTCCTCTGGGTTTTGTAAGGTCCTTGTTTTCTTTGAGTTCTTTTCCTTTTCTTGGTTCTGTTTTATTCGTTTGTTTGTTCTTGGAAAGAAAGATTTGAAGCCTTTGTCTCTACCTGTGTGTTCACTTCCATTCTGGGTCAAATTTCAACCATGAATGAATTTGTTCCTCTTCTTCTTAACCTTTATTTTAATTATATTTTGTTTTGCAAATTTTTTTTTTAATATGTGTGATCAGCTGTTGGTAGCCATGAGCTTCATGTAGTGTTGGCGAGAATTTGCAAAGCTTTCAACAGAAGAACTACATAAACTCAAACTTATGAGTTCTAACTTTACTTAAGTGAAAAAGTGAATAGAAAAAAAAAATCTTTTCACATTTCTGTAAAAATTATCACAATTATGACCTAAAGTTCTAACATTCCCTGAGAAATGGTAAAAACATAACCTGTAAATAAGTGAGTAATAAATGATTTAAATATTTCTATGGAGTTTTTACATTCCAATCAGTAGTTTGATCACTGATAGTTTGTTAACTTGAGTTTGTCTGTTTAATTTGCATTGTTTATCCCTCTTTCTTCAAAACACTGCATAAAATAGTCCCTAGAAGTAAATAATTGTATCCATTATCTTAACTAAGCTACAATAACTATTACTGATTCATCTGTTTACCAAATATCCGTTCATAAATCGCTGATGTTATCTAAAGTGTTTATAGTTATCTAGGGTTTTCCACCAATTCTTGTTTTGCAGAATAACTCCCATTATGACCAACACATAAACAATGAGGTTAATAAAAATTGAGCTGTAATGTATGCACCTTCATCCTTTATCTTACAGTTAAAATTAGTGCTGATTTCCGGTGCATCTCTTTAGCGATACGTCATTTTGAAAAAAGCCTCCATCTCCGGTCCTCGTTTTCAGAGAGCGCAGCATCCTGTGTGGTCAAGCGGTATCAGTTCAAAACATTGCGGTTGCCTTTATTTTCCACAGACTGGCCTTGGTAAATACAAAGAACTCTACATAGACGTTTCATCTGAAGAGATAAAATAAGACATGCATCTGTTGCTGCTCCCTTTCTTCTGCTTTTGTTTTTCATTTATGTCGTGAGTCTGTGACAGACTATTATAAAGGTGAAACGTCCGACGCATGCCCAGAGTTTGGGGCTTTCAGAAACCGTTCAGAGGAACAGAGAGCACTCTCACTTCCTGTGTAGAAACATCTACAGGTTAACCTTTACCACAAAGGCTACTTCAACTCTTAACACAACAGTGGAGATTCAGACTCCTCTGCTTATTTTGACTAATACATAATAAATACATAATGAAGTAAACAACCGTGATGAGGTTAAATAAGTCGGCTAGAGGTAAAAATATTTCCCTTTCCACTTTCAAATCTTACCACGGATTCTTATTTGGATTTGAACTTTGACTAGGCCATTCTAACCCTTGAATATACTTTGAGAGCAGATTTAAATAAGTAACATTCTTATGTGCTACAGTTGCACCCACTGTATTATATAAAGACAGATGGTGTGAAACAGATTTTACTTGTGTTTCATCACGTGGCGGGACACGACTGTACGTTCTGAATAAACCGCATAGGGGATAGAAATGAAAAAGGCAAAATTTTATGACCTACAAGAACATTGGATGGTTGTTTATTTGAGCTGAAATCACTTTAATGTCATGAATGTGCTCTCTTTTTTAAAAAAAATAGACCTTCCTTGAACAGATTAGGATAGGTCTGTGGGATATACAAAACATATTCATTACATTTTTAGCACTAAATCCTTCTTAGATAATCAGATTTTGGTCTTGTCTGTTCTGTCTGTTTCAATGTCTCTTCAGAATGAGCTGCTTTAGGGCTTCGAGTCACTTTAAATTTGAATAAGCTGCTGCTGACCACGCTCCCTAACTCACCTTTACACTCGCATGTGAAAATGACTGTAGACAGATTATACAACTAGACATCTTTAAAAAGCAAAAGTAGAGCCTCCTGCACAACCAGGAATGCAGCAAGAGGTTTCTGAATGGTAAGTCAACAACAAAACACTTGTTCTTTCTAGCAGCCATTGTACAGCACATGCAGTGGTAAAACCAGCTGACCAAACATGCTTCAGCTCACTTTTGGTTGCTAGGTAACAGGCTGAGCTTTGCTGGGGTTGCTGAGTAACGGGCAATGCCTGCTGGTTTGTGACGTTACATTCTGGATGTTTTTGAAATGGCTCATTTTGCAGACACCAAAAAACACTAAACGTTGCCAAAAACTAGCTGGGTGTTTTTTTTTAAGCGCCTTGGTTATTTTTAGAAGTAGTAGAAACCCAAATGGAAGTACAAAATCATCCAAAATATGAATTTTGAATATTCCTTTAATAAAAGGAAAGGAAATAAGTACATTTCCAACAACTAAGATATTTTTTGTTTGATGTACATTTTAATAAAATATGGTTTTGTTCAACGTATCTTTCCCTAATTTATGAAGGATCTGTCTCACAGGCTGGAGTCAGTTCTACTGATGGCAGTGAGGACTGGCTCTAACACTGGTTTCCTGGGTTTTCTGGTCCACAACAGGGCCAGACCTGCCTCACGAAAACTCTGATGGAAAAAGTAGATGAGAGGGTTCAGACAGCAGTCCAGGTATGACATCACAGACGACAGCGTCCTCAACCAATCAGGGGCCGGAGTCAAGTCCGTCCTACCCAACAGGATCAGCTGAATGGTGGATAGAGCGAAACATAAAGACAAACATGTTAGGAGTAAAACTACAGTTTCTAAGATATCCTTCAACAGTGAAGACAGCGGTCTGGTTTCTTTCTTTTTTCCACGCTCTGTATTAGTAGATACAACAGCTTGTGTTTACCTCAGACATAAAAAAGGGAGTGTAGCAGATGATGTAAGAAGCCGCTAACAGAGGGGTCACCTCAGACAAATCTGCGTCTTCATCGCTGAGACGAACAAGAAACACAATAAAAAGAAGGTTTTGTCATCACAAAGCCTTTCATTAAACTGCTTACAGTGAAAATTTTGTGATTCCGGGATTCTTCAGTCAGTTAACACAGACAAAACCTGAGATTAACATGCACACAAATGGCCTAATTAGTATTTATCAGATTTTTGAGGAAAGCTGGGTGCACAGCGCTTTATTTTGGAAAATCTAAGTAAATATGTATAAAATTATACACCACACTTTCCATTCTTTTTAAATAAGTTGAAAATCTTTTATCATTTGTCTTTTACTTCACAGTTCTCTTCTTCTTCACTAAACCCAACCCAGTACCACTTTGTGTCTGTGTATCATCTACAATTCTAATAATAAGTTTAAAAATAAAGAAAATTAAACATATGTACCACGGGTAATGACAGAGAAGTATGGAAAACTGTCAACAGAAGGCTCTACATGGCAGATTGTTTTCCTGTTTTTAGTCAGTCTATTGGTGATTCTTTTCTGTCACTATTTTTCTTTAAAACTTTGTTCAGGTCATTTTCCAATAGCTTCGTTTGGCGTCACTCAACATGTATTTGTTGCTATGTGAATGCACTTCTCTCCTGCTGCTGTAAAGTAAGATAAACCCATTAACTGTAAACCTTCCTGCTGATGTTGTGTCACGTTGTTCACCTGATGTACCTGTTGCTGGAGCGACAGCTGACAACGATCCTTACAGAGCAGATAAACATGAGGAGGAAAGGAAGGAAGATGCAGATGGAGAAAGCACAGAGAATGTAGGTCATCATGTCTGAGTAGCTGCTCTCCCAGAAAACGGCACACAGCATCTCTGCAGGATCATACCTGAAAGTGCAGAAAAATATTTCTGATATTTATAAATGAACAATAACTTGCATTTCTGAGCCAACTACTGTACAAACCTGACCCAGTCATAGATGACAGGGATGCTCCCAAACACCAACCCCGTTACCCAGGAAGCCAAACAGGCTGCTGCCATCAAACCAAACAAAGTACTTCCTGTGGACGACGTGCCAATCAGACGCTGAGCACTGAGAATAGCTGTAAAATTCATTAAGATTCAATTATATAAAATCTGTTTAGTTGCAGGTCATATATTAAAATATCCTGCATGAAGTTGTGGTAAAAAGAAGAAATGCCCTGGGTAAATACCCGCAGCAGATTTAACACTTTGACCTTGTATTAAAATGGAAAAAACTGCATAGAAAAGCAAATTCTGGCTTCAGTGGATTCAGAGGGAAATCAGAAACCTCTAGCTTCATTTGAGCACCTTTAAAAAAAAGAACATGTTTTTTCAGTGGAAAGCATGCAAGTGTCTGAAAACAGAGTGAAAATATCAGCAACGGCATTTAAAGCAACATTTTTTTTTTTACTTTTCTTTACAGTTTCTGGAGACAGTTTATCTTTTCTCCTCCTTGACATCCACTCACCATTTCTGAAAGTTTTATTTGTAATTTGTGTTGACACGCATTTAAATAAGCATACCTAATAAAGACAGTGAATGAATACAAATTTATGAAACATGAGGAATAATCAAGTTTGTTTCTAGGTTTAGCTAAGACTCCACTACAGTTCCAAAGTGACATTTTTTTCTATTTGTCTCTAAATCATTTAAACAGTCAGATATGCAATAATAAACCACTGATAAACAATACATAGAGAGTTTTAATTTAATTGGTTTAATAGATTAATGTTTTAAAAGCTAAGTTCCTCAAAGTACCTATGCTGCCTATGGATGAGGAGATGAAGGCAAACTTCAGCAAGCTGACGACTTCACACCATGGAGACTTCTGTCCTTCTGTCAGGGCGGCCATCATGGATCCAGACGTGATCAGAAGTGAACATCCTGATTATAAATCATAATTTAATGTTAAAAAGAACCTTCCTACTAATACAGTCAAACAGCATGGAAGTGCACATTGGAAGAAGGTAAATCTAGCGGTAAAATGTTTTTTGGTTTCACTGGAAATCTTGAAAGTTGTACCTAGATCTGACATGGTGAGACTGATGAATGGAAGCCAGTAATGGCAGCAGAACTGACCTCTGCTCTGAAAACAGCAAAATAAAGGGAGCAAATAGACAGACACCACTTCATATTTCTGAATAACATGTGAAACACAGTCCTTTACAAGTGGTAAAATAGATTAGAATAACATACACAGAAAAAAGAAACTTCTGATCCAACTCAACTTAAGGAAAGCTAAATGGAAATATTTGTATTTTAAGACCAGAACTTATTCATAGAAATAGAAAATAACAAACAGGAAAAAATAAAATATTTCCAAATCAGTTTTTCAATAAAATCTTATAAACTTTCACAAAAATTGCAGGTGTGTCTGTGTCTGGTGAACTTTTGGTTAAAATATGTTTGTTTTTCATTTAGTGGGTAGAAAATCCAGAAATTTTACTCAAGTAAGAGCAGAAATACTTCATAATAAAATTATTCAAGTAAAAGTAAAAAGTACAGCATAGTAAAAATGCTCCTAAAAGTGTTTTTTTTTTCTTTCAAAATAGTTACTTAATAAATGTAATTGAGTAAATGTAACTAGTTACTACCTCACTAAGTATAACTGAGGTCTGGAGTTAAATCAGGACTCCATAAACCATGCTTAGACCGAAAAGAAGTCAATATTCGGATGACCTTACCATGACCTTGATGATCAGAGCGACACTGTTTCCAACAACTCCCACGATCATTTCTACACCCAACACAACCACCAGCAGCCACTTCTCCTCCTCAGACCAACGCTTTTCAGGGAACAGAGTCCCATTCAAGCCTTCACTCACTGGAACAGAGGAAATACAGAACGCAGACGAGTTCAGCTTCCCACCAACATGTTAAGTTACACTGAGAGATTTCATGAGTAAAAGATGCAGCACAACAATGCAAAGGAACGGAGTACAATTTGGAAAATGATAATTTAAAAGATTAATTGTTCTGTGAATTAATAACTCCAGCAACAGCAGCTGTACAGGTTTATACAGGAAAAATTATGCTTACTGGTCTGGCGAGCCCTCGAGCTTCAGCACCGATAACAAGTGATTCTGCTCACAGAGCCCAGATGAAGGAGTCATCAAAAACCTATTCAATTAAACTTCACACGCTCTATTGCACTTATGCAATAAGGCTTGTGTACTCTTCATATGCCTGTGCGTTTCTGTGAACATGCATTCCTAGCGCTGTGTAAGATGACTTGGCTATCTGTGTGAGACGCTGAAAGCAGTAAAAACAATTTAATTTCTGCTTTGAAACATTTGTGCTCCATTGAAAGAGACAACATTCGGCATATTTGTATTTCTATTTGGTTCTCGTGAAATCAGCTGCATGATTTCCATGTTGTATTGTGTCGACCAGTTATTAAACACAACTGATACAAAATGAAACTGAAATTTTGACTTGCAGAAGTAAGAGTTATTATAGTTACTATCATTATTATTAAAGATCCATATAGTGGCAGAAAAGGAGAAGTTGTGAATATCCCGCACCATAAAGTCATGATTAAAAGGAGAAAAACAGATTATCTGGCAGTTTTTACAGTTGAATTATATGCCATTATTTTAGCTTTAGAATGGTTGCTTGATGATAATATTGGGGAAGAAAGTAAATATATAATTGCACCAGATAGTCATGCTGCATTATCAAGTATAAAATCTGGCAAATCTTGTAGATTAGATTTATTATAAAATACATATCCCTTATTAGTTAAGCTACATAATAAGAAATGTTTTATTCGATTTGTCTGGATTCCTGCTCATGCAGGCATAGAAGGACATGAAGAAGTAGATATATTAGCTGAACAGGCCCTGAAATCAGATATTATTAACTTAAGTATTCCTTTAAGCAAAAGTGAGGGGAAATCTATTATTCAAAATAAAATCCTTAAGGTTTGGCAAGAACAATGGGATAATCATGATACTGGCAGACGTTTATATAAAATTCAAAAGATTGTGGGGGGTAATAGTTGTATGAATGGGAAGGCGGAAAGAAGAGGTAATCATATCTCGACTTAGAATTGGTCATACTGGACTTGATAGTTCTCTTTTCCGAATAGGGAAACGTGAAACTGGGACTTGTAATTATTGTAATCAGATGGAAACAGTGGAACGTGTCTTTTTAGAATGTAATAAGAATTCAGAGGAAGGTCAGCATTAAAGTCGATTCTAAATAGAGAGAAAATAGGATTTTCTGTGATAAATATTTTAGGAAATAAATCAAATTCTGTTAGAAATCAATTAATTAGATTTAAAAAAAAAAAAACACTGGGTTGTTTAATCGTATTTAAAGTTTATATGTATGTGTGTGTATGGATGTGAATTTGCACATTCATGCACACCATTGAGGTGTGTATTATTAAATTCCCTCTGAAATCGTTGATGACTACGCTCCAGCCCGGTAGGTGGCAGTAAAAGCACCTTAAGTTGGTTGCCATCCGCCAATAAAACACAAATGAAGAAGAAGAAGCGGAACTGGTCATCTTGTGTAACTTCCGGTGTTCGCCATCTCTCCCCTTGTAGCTAGTTGTCACTTTTCGGTAAGTTAGAAATGCTTAAGGGTGATAAGATATTAAATTTCATTTGCGGTCATTCTTAGCGGTGTTAAACCTTGATGTTAGCTTTTTGGTTGACGCTGAGATGATACTTTTATCCCTCATTTATTGGAAGCGACCTTTATTCAGACGTCCTTGACAGCGGTAGCTGCACCGACGCGGACATTTCTCTGTTAATTCACAGAAAAGTGGGTAGTTGACATGGATAAAACTCAGCGTTGTGAATATTTAGTCCGGTGTTGTGCAGAATTGAGTCACCGTGAGGCTCAATGAGAGCATTAGTCTCCACAGTAGGTCTGCTAAACGTGCAGAATGATGTAGAAGTAGATCTGTTTCTTCCTGACAACATTCATGCTGCATTGTGGAAAATAGACAGAGAATTTTAAACTCAGTGTACGTATAATCTTATTTGCCCGAGCTTTGCATTATTACTTCGTATTAGATAGTAAAATATGTTTTCTACTAGTGATGTCTGTCTGCTTGTGCACATTACAGTACTTATCACCAAACTTTAGCGACATCGCTCGATAAATAATGATGTAATCTGTAACACGTGTATGTCAGGATGGTTTTTTTCCTGTGAAATATAATATTTCTTCTTATTTTTATCTCATTTAGAACCCAGAAGACTTAGAATTTACATAAACATTTAATAATTAGGTTGAACTACATTGATATTTCCATTTATATGCAAAAAGATTTGAAACCTGGTATTTACAGTGAAATCCTAACCCAGCTCACGTTTCCTTTAAAAGTACAATCATATTTAGAATCGTTTTGAAGGCTATTTACTGAATTGAAATAATATGGGATACATTTAGATTATAAAAAAACGTTTTTGCATCTGTTCTCACAGATCAGTAAGTGACATATAGCTGAAAACATATTATTGTATTAATATTTGTTTCAACCTCCCACATTAGGATCTTGGTAACAAAGCGCTCTCTCAAAAAATGCAGTAAAAGCAGATGCATTTTTTCAGATATGCTATTATACAATATTCCACACATTAAAACATTGATGATAAAAATGATTCTAGGTATGCTGCTGCTGGATGCATGTTTTTAACATGTTGTGTATCCTCCACAACAATGAAAGTCTGCTGTTGCTTTAGTTTAGGGCTGTTGAAAACAAATATTTAAGTAATCGAGTAATCGATTACTAAAATTATTCTTACAATTAATCGGATAAAAAAAAAAGATAAAATAAAACATTGGTAAATCTAACATAACAGCAGTTTTACTATCGCATATCAACATCAGTCCAATTTTTCACATTTGAGCTTCTCTAACAGTTACTTTTCTGTAGTTTAGAAAACTAACCTGTAACAATAACAGCTCACTTTGTTAACTTGAAGAAAAGTT